>JAADXK010000086.1:0-47669 GCA_023337805.1 Globisporangium barbulae | reverse complement strand
CGAGGTCGTGCGCGAATTCCGCAAGCTCAAGGAGATGCAGAGCGTGCTCGCGCAACTCGAGCAGCTGCGCAGCCATAATCCAGCTGATAACCATCAGCTCCACGGCGGAAGCTCATTATCCAAGATTCCGACTCCCTCAACCACAACTTCCATCCCATCCAATGCTCCGCGGATCGACTTCGAGATGCGCGAGGCGGCGGGCTACTTTCACTTTGTGAAGGGGGTCCCGATTGCCGCGGTTGTTCGTCTGGTTGGCGTGAATGCCAACGCGCTGGGCAAGCATCTGCTGGCCATGCGAGCTCAAGGATGGCGCCCCGCCCAACCGCCGGAGGCGAAGTAGCCCGACATCCTCCTGGAGACGCTGTTCTTCCCAGAGGCGCCAATCCAGGCCATCTTGAAGTACCTGGAGAACGCTCGTTCGACCATCGATCTGTGCACTTCACCCGAGCTCAACCGTGTTGGATCTCTAATGCGCGGGAATTCCAGTGCATCACATCAACATGTTGTTGATGCACCACAAAGTAAGTTTTGCATGAATTGTTTCTCTTTCTAACAGCATTGCTCCTCTTCATCTCTTCGTGTGTTTGTTGTCTGTTCAGTTCTGTGTGGTTGACTCGTTCATACTGCTGAACGGCAGTATGAACTGGAGCACCTCTGCCCACACGAGCAATGGTGAAAACGTCCAGATCCACCAAGGCGTATCGGCTGGCCCATACCAGGCGTGGTTTCACATGATGTTTCCATGCGGGAACGGCATCTACATGGTGTAAGCTTCTCACAATGTGGCTCAGCTCGCATAGCATTGTATTGCATTCTCATGTACGAAGCCTCAACCACCAGCTCTTTGTGCTCATTGTAATAAATTTCCTTTTATGTTGCTAGCGACTTGTAGACTAGAGGCACTCATAGACTATGGAGTGCAACAGATGCCATTGTCACGACCAAGCTCGTCGACTAGTGCCCTACGCGTGGTGGCTGTGCTGCTGCTAGTAGTGGCTCTCGTGATCTGGGCGGATAAAGCCCACCTCGAAATTTCATTATGATCCTCATTAGTTCATGTGATCCTCCCCCCGACTGCCGCCGCCTGCACCTGCACCATTGAACTGCGAGTCGGGGCTGCCCGCCCACATGCGCAGATACTGCACGCCGCCGTGGCGCTTCTGCATCTGCAAATCCTTCATGGCCACGCGCTGCTCCTGGTCGTGGATGCGGTCGAGGTAGTTAAACTGCTGTCCGGCGGTCTTGCGCACGTTCGCGCGTATCTTCCAGTCCTTTAGTCGCTCTTCCTTGGCGCGGTTCGCGTCCATGAGCTGTAGTTGCAGCTGCGTACGCTGGAAGCGCGCCTGGCGGATCTGCTCGCGGGCGTCGAACTCGATCGTGCTCGTGGGTGGCTGGTCGCGGTGGAGGTCACCCGAGTTCAGACCACATCTCATGGGGGTGTACGCGTCGGAAGTCGTCGTCCGGAACCGGTCGTGGTCGCTGATGAAGAGTCCCGAGTCCTGCAGCACGCCATCGCCACCGATTCCCACGCGTGTCCAGTCAGCTCTTTCCATGCGCCGGTGCTGAAAGCGGTCCTGGGACACAGGCATGATAGGATTCACCTCAGGCCCTTTCGCCTTCGTGTTGTCGCCTTTCCCTGTCGCTCGAAGTGAGCCAAGCGTAGGAACGGACTTGGATCCGCTCAGCATGCGCGTGGGCGACACTGACGACGGCGGCGTCTGGAAGATCGCAGCAGCGGTGATGCGCTTGCTCAGACTCTCAGGGAGGCAGCCGGTGGACTCGACAATCTCGCTCTCGCTCTCTCTTTGGCCGAAGACTTGTTTCTCGAAGTACTCGGGGTCAAACTCTCCTCGCGGCGTCAGACTGGCGTTCATCTTCTGGTGCAGCGCCGTGAGCGCCTTCTTGCAGCCGTTGTCCAGCAAGTCGGTCGGGATCTCGCGCTTTCCCACGCCAAAGTATTGCACGAACTCCTTCATACTGATGAGCTCGTCGCCGTTGCGGTCGATCATGCGCACCATCTCCTCCAGCTCGTGCGCGTGCATCTGGAGCTTGAGGTACTCGTTGCCCAGCGCGCGCTTGGCCTGCTCGTACGTCAGGACGCCGTCGTTATCCGTGTCGAACTGCTTGAACGCGAACATGAGCAACTGCACGTTCTTCCCGCCGTGCACGCTCACGTCGAGCCCGTGCTGCTTGGCGAGCTGCTCCGTCACCTTGCCACGCAGCTCCTTCATCTTCTCGCGCGACCTTGGCGAGAGCTCGAGCGGCGAGCGATACTTGAGCGAATAAGACGAACTGGGATCGCTCGTGACCTCACTGTCACTGTCGTCACGGAAGCCCACAGCGTCCTTGGAGAGCTCACTCGCAGTGAACATCTGCGCAAACTCGCGGAACTCCATCGCGTTGTCACCGTTCGTGTCCACGTGTGTGTACATGAGACGAGTCTCTTCTGGCGCGAGCCCCACTTCGGACGCCTCGACCATGTTGTGGAAGCGCTGGAAGGAGATGACGCCGTCGCCATCGCTGTCGAACGCCTTGAAGACCGCGCGCATGGACCCGTACTTCTCCACGAACGCCTCGTAGAGTCGCCTGCGGTTTTTCGCAAAGAGCGCCTGCTGTTTCTGCTGGTGCCTCGTGTGGTTGTCTTGATGGCGAGTCTTCGGTATGTCCATTTCTTTATCACAGAGTGGCAGTGGATGCGGATGCAGGGCACCACCTGAACTGCTTGCGCTACGACTAAGGTGCCCCAATGCTGTACGTGCGCCGTTTGACGTCCGGATGTTGCACATTGCCGCCATTTCGAGGCGACTCGCGCTGCTACTGGGCGTCATGGAGCGCAGTCGCCGCTGTTCCGTGCGAACCACGAGCGAGTCACCAGTAAATCTTCCTTCTATGACCTCATGGGGTTTCACGTGCGGATCGTTGCTGCTGCTGGTGCTGCCCAAAGTGGCCTTGAGCAGGTCAATGTTCGTGGCGCAGATGTGGCGAGAAGCATCTTCGACAAACTCCGGCGCGCTCTTAATGAGGTTCGTCGTGCCTACCTGCAGGCGCTTGCGCTGACGCGGCGGCAGCTCTGCGTGGGAGATGACAACGCCCGCTGAGCCATTGGTGGATGCTGCTGCGTGGATGGGCGACGCAGCGCCGTCCCGTGGACAGCGGAAGTTCTTCCGCTGCAGCGCCATGCTCGAGCGGGTCAGTGATAAGCCACACTCGCTCGACTTAGTGATCAATCGCCCATTCACTAATGCTTGGTTCTCAGCTTGTCGATCGCAGCACTTATAAATATCATCAGCACAGTAGAGTGAAGTATTTATGGCTCCAACTTCCCAGAGCCTGATGCAGAAGTTGTCAGAAAGAATGGAAATTGGTTTTCTGAAGAGCAGAAAAATCAGAAGTGATATCACCTCTGTGCTCGAGAGTGCAAAATATGCAGTTTATGTACCAGAAATCGACTTCTGGGGTTCGTCGAAAAATCGCCTCTTGGATTTGGAGGTTCCTTTGGACGTCCGAGACCTGAAGTCCACCTCATCGCTTCGATACTACGAATCCTCACGCGGGTGTACTGTACGAAGGCTAGGCGTGACTATTATTCTGAAAAAGACCTCGGATTGCAATGTGGAGGTGCTATAACGCCCAACTAATGATGCTCTCGAAGACTCCAACTAAATTACACTCTCTCTCTTATAAGTTCACTCTCTTGCCTGGAGTGTCTGAGGCCGCAAATCAGTTCATACGCATCGAGGACTTCCACATAGACACCTGGCTTCCTTTGCACTATTCTGTATGGGAAGTCAGCTACTGTGATAACCTCAGCTACACTGCACGCCTCGCCTTCTTCTTCTGTAGCTTCGCGTCCTCCACGTGCTCGCTGTTGCTGGCTGCTGCCATCTTCCGCGCGGCTGCGGCCGCATTCTGCTCGACATGCCGCACCGAGAACGTTTTCTCGAGTGTGTCTGCCAGGATGCGGTTAAACTCTATCCGGCGCTTCCGGAACCGCGTCGGTCCAACAGTGAACGACATCTTACCGTCTGCAACACTGCGAGGCAATATACGTCCTTCTGTGATGGACACCCACTCCACGGCGCTGGCATCCCACAGTGAGAACCGCAGCAGCACGTACTTGACCAACCGACCGTGTTCACGAAACACCTCCACCACGACACCGTCGTTCCAGCACCCATTCCTGTCCAGCACGTCCACTTCGTCCCCCACTTGAAGCGTTAGCGCATACTCGACCGAGGCAGCGACGCAGTGCGACTCCTCACTGTCTCGACAGAACTTCAGACTGTGGGCGATCAAGTCCACATGGCGACTGTGGAAGACAGGAACGCGCCCGTCTCGTAAGGCGTCCTCCGAGTCGTTCTCACGAGCTGGATAGAGACGCTGATAGATCTCTTCAATCCGCTTTGCAAGACCTGCTTCCTGCTGCAGGACCGAGGAACACTGCGCGTAGGTCGCTGCTCGTTCGTAGACTGTCTGCGCGAGCCGCCAGTTGTACATGGACAGCGGGATCAGCTTCGCAAGTGAACCGGAAATCTCGCGCGAGATCTCGTCGTCTTCAAGAACATTACCGAAGCTGGGCAGCTTGATGACATCGTCCTTGCCATTGCCCCACATCGATGTCGCAATGGGGACGATGCGCTGTTCAGCCAAAGGTCGAGTTGTGTCGAACTCTGCCTCATCTTCGTTCTCGTCGTCGTTCTCTTCGGCACTCTCCTGCTGCGTCTTGAGCTGCTCCAGGGCCTCCGACTCTTCTTTCCATCGACGAGAAATCTGCTTTCGACACAGCGACGCGGGATGAACGACATCAAAGCAAGTCTACAGAGTGAAGAGAAGTAATTGCTATGAGTGAGAAGGCTAGCCATACAAAGGCAATCAGTCACAGGTAAGCGGAACATACCGTTTGCTTCTTGATGATCCAGCTGCCCCATGCTGCTGGGTGCCACTGGTCCAACGGGATGTCGGGTACGACACTCTCTTGGAGACTTGACTGCTTTTGTTGTTTTTGTTTGCCTCCCTTGCGAGTTGGTTCAGATTTCGCATCGCTACTTGTGTCGCTCTTTTGGGCTGAGAGTCCAGCCCCAGCCTTGCCTACGTCCATCGTGACTGTTGGCTCGTGACCGGCTTTGGCTTCTAGTTTGCTGACGTAATTCTCAAAGAGCTCGTCATCGTAGCCATGCACAAGCTCGTGGTTGGACAGCAGAGCGACCTGATCGCTAAATCCGCGCTTCTTGTCGACCGAGAGACTGTCGCGCTTCCGCTCTGAGCACAGAAAATCCTCCTCTTCCCAGACATCGCGGTAGCGTCGGCCGCGTCGCAACGGACGCACACATGCGCTGATCGCATCGTTCGCATCCTTCAGCATCGCAGTCAAGTGCGCGGTCTCGGAGTTCACCTGTTGCATGCCTTTGCACGTCTCCACGTTCGCTGCGATGATGTTTGCGCAGCTCTTGCGGGCGCGGACGAGATGATCAAGGTTCTCCTGGGTCAGTGGGTCGTAGTAGACGTTGCTCATACTCCAGTCCCACGCCATGCTCTCAGACGGCGCGGACGGATACAGCACCGCCGATTCGTGGAAGATGGGCGACTCGGGCGCGTCGGCGTGGCCGTTCTCATGCGAGTCGGGCAGCTGCACTTGCAAAGGCGGACACACACTCTGACGCTTCTGCTTTGGTCTGCTGCCAGAGAAACCCAAACGCTTGGATCGCTTCCGCTTGCGATGCACGTCCGACTGTGGCGCTTTCTCTTCGATAGCGGCGCCTTCCGCATCAGCGATCACCACTGAATCTTCCGCTGCTGCTGACGCCGGCGGCTCATCCGTCGACGCGCTTTCGTTCTCATCGGTCACTACGGCGTCGGATTCATCTGATACAACGGCTCCCGTCACTATAACGACACCAGCAACACCGTTGGCGTCACTGCGTGAAGGATCGCTGGCGTCGCCGGTTTCCTCGCTGCTGTCGCCGACAATATCATCGAGCCCGTCGGCGTGAGGGATGGCGACTGTATCAGCTGTCATCGTATCGTCTGCTGCACTCTCTGTCGTGTTCGTGCCCACCACCACCCGCTCTTCGACTGCAGAGGCGGGGACCGCGTCGAGTAGTCTAACGGCGGGACTGCCTGTCGCGCTGCTGTCACTGCTGGCGTTGCTGCTGGCGTCGGCCGTGGCGACAGGTGACGAGGACGTGGGGCTGTGTTTGCGGACAGAGTCGGTAGCGTTCGCATCTCCAGGGCCCAGCGGCGGCGCGCTGACGGTGGCGATCTTGAGGTCGCCCATGAGCAGCTTCTCGCTTCGACGCTTCCCTTGTGTGTTGGCGTATGTGTGCCCTTGGCTTGTCCATACACCCTCGAGACTTTGATTATACATCCTCCGGATACCAGTTCGAAACTAAAACGGCACAGTGGCTTTCCTCCAAGATAAATGGTGTATAGCCGGTTACATTAAAGATCAAAACATCAGGCGCTAGAAATTCTTCGATAAAAATGGCAAGTAACATGATGGAAAGTGATTAACCAGATAAACGGGTTACAGAGGAATACGGAGGGTTCACGTTTTGGATCGCTTCACTTCGACCAGCTCCACCTCTTCGTCGTCGCTGTCGTCGTCAGCATCACGTGCGCGTTTGCTGTGTCCATTCGCAGCAGCAGCACCACTCGCATCATGCGACTCCACGACCTCAATGTCCGAATCCTCGTTCTCGTCCTCACCGCCCTTGGACTCCTCCTCGCCAGCAGCCGCCACCGCATTGAGCTTCTGGACGTCGCCGCCCAGCGCGAAGAACTCGGTGGCCTTTTCACCAAAGTCCGCCTCGTCCCTGTGCAGCACGCGGATAGAGCAACGGAAGTCCTGCGAGAAGTCCTCGATCGAGATCATCGTCTCATGGTGGATGCCCTTGCCCGGCAGGTTCACCAGCAGCTTGTTCAGGTTCGCCGCAAGACTCTCCTCGGCGTCCTCGCCTTCCTCGTAGATCGTGTTGGAGCCGATGGACACGGTCGGCTCGTTCACCCCGAGCTTCTTCTTCAGCACCTTGTCCACGAGATCGCGCAGAGACGCCTTCTTCGTGTCAATCGCCAGCTCGAGCATGTGCTTCGAACACACGTAGCACTTTGGGTTCGGCTTGGAGAGCGCCACGGGGTTCAGCAGCACGCCTCTCGAGTCCCACGAGCGGTTGCAGTACGTGTAATTGCACGCCTCAGCAATGGGTTTGGCCGCGCGGAGGATCTTGAACGCCTCCAGCACTTGGATGCCCGCGACGATCGCATTCGTGGTCGCGATCGCAGGAATGATGTTCCCCGCAATACCCTTGCAGCTGTAGAGCGACTCCATCGTAATGTTGAACACAGCGGCGCGAAGGTTCGCGGCCGCAGTGACAAACTCCATGGCGATGGCGTCGTCCTTATCGAACTCGTAGCTACCCAGGTGAGCGCGCGCCTGGTCGGACTGTAGCATCTTCACAATGCACGAGAAAAAGCGCTTGGTGCACTCGGCCACGCTCCAGACGTCGCGGTCGTTCCACGCCTTCGCCTGTTCTTTCGGAGCACTGACGTCATCCAACGTCAGATCTTGCAGCAGTTTCGCCCCGAGGATCTCCTCCAAAACGAGCGGCTGCGGGCTCTTGGACGCTGTCTTGTACACTTTCATCTCCAGCTTCTTCTTAATTTCGAGCTCAAAGAGACCGCGGAAAATGCCTTGCGCATACTCAAGCAGCGACGCCGCGTCGAACGTCATGTCGTCCGCGCGCGTGACCTGATCCATGAACGCAGACTTCTCTTCGCCACTCTGGTCCTCCCAGAGCATCGAGTCCTCGGTCTTCCCGAAGAGCAGTTTATAGCACTCCTTCGCCCACACGATGCAGTGCACCATCTTGTCCGGCGTGCTGCGGATCGTGCAGATCGGGTACACCTTCTGCGTCACCTTGTCCGTGCACTCATAGCACTCCGTCTCGCCTTTCTTGATGACCGAGACCTGGCCGAGGTACCCAGTCGTGCCGCTTTCGATCAGCGGCGTGTTGGTCGCCAGGCACAGACGATTCACGTGCTTGCGCGCGTCCACATTGTCGAGCGCGTTGAACACGAGCGCGAATTGCTCAAAGTAGTCAATGCCGAACTGGCTGGACTTGATGTTGCCGTGATGCGCCGTGATGCTCGCCTTCGGGTTGAAGCTTAGCGCGATCTCCTTGGCCACGAGTGCCTTCGACTGGCCTACGTGGTGGGAACGGAAGAGGAACTGACGGTTCAAGTTGGACACGTCGATCGTGTCCAGATCGATCAGGTGGATGTTGACGAATCCGCTGAGCACAAGGTTCTTCAGCAGTTCGCAGCCTACATATCCAATTCAGCGTCACAGAGACAAGCGCAGCAACGCAGTCAGTAGAGAGTTTGCCAGAAGCGCGCGCGCCTGTGAGCGTGGTCAGCAGCACCCACCAATGCCGCCGGCGCCCACCACAAGGATTTTGGCCTTCTGGACTTTGCTGCGCAGATTTTCGCCCTATGAAATGCACAAAAGGAACAACAAGAGCAACAAAAGCAGCCACGGCAGTAGGGAGTGAGCACCACGCGCCTCTGCACACATGAACGCATCCATCTAGGCTGTCGTCACGCACCAGCGTGGCTGTGAGCGCGTCTCGTGGGGCCATGGCAGTCGCGTTCGTATCTCACTCGATTTTGGAAACAAAAACATTTTGCGCCAGACGTGCCGCAAATATTCACAATTGGGCACATTTTGACTTTGTTTGGTTACATGCGCATTTTGTTTGTGAGCAGTTGAAGAGCATAGTGAGAGCAAGCTTTCTTTCGGCCAAACCAGCCACTATTCCAGTCTGATACGGTATCTATTCTTCCAGGCAGTTGGCTCAATTCATCAAAACCAATTCCATAAAAACACAACATATTTATTAACGTAGTGTTCTCAAATTTGGTAGTTTGGGAATGCATTCAAATCATTTCTTTTTATATACTTTATTTAAGCTAAAGACAGAAATAAGAAGACAAAAATATGCTAATAAAATCAAGTTGTTTTCCTGCGTCCCGCCCCATCCTTGCCCACCCTTGACGCGGCTCCGCAAAGAAGAAACAAACGAGGGGGGCAACTCAATTGCGGCTCCTTCTCCTCGCGAAAAAGGGCCAGTTGGACGCGCAGTAACAGCGGAGAGAGACGAGCGACCGCCAACGGGGACGTGTGTGTGAGAGCGATCGACCGAGTGCGAGTGTAAAGCTCCGTGACGTAGTGTCCGAGCCCCTTGTACCTCTGCGTGAAGCCACTGACAAAACTACAACACGTCAGTGAGTGAGTCAGTAAGCATGGATGCCAAAAAGACGGACGCGCTCGTGGAGGTGATCCGCGCGATCATCGGCCCGAGCGACAAGAACATCTCCAAGGAGCGCATCGTGGCGCTGCTAGCCAAAGCCGGGAACGACCCGAACAAGGCGGTCGACCTCTACTTCCAGGCGGAAGCAGCGAACGGCGCCGAGTTCAAGCAGAACGACGTGGAAGGCGATGTAGACGACGCTGAGGACGACGACAGTGAAGCGTGGCCACAGCAAGCGGTGGAGCTGAGCGACTTGCTCGGGGGCGACGTGAAGAAGCAGATCATTCTGGATCTGCTGCGCCGCACGAACAACAATTTGCAGAAAGCAGTCGAGATCTACTTTGTCGAGCACGGCGCGGACGCGGATTTCGAAGAATCCAGTGACGAAGAGGAGGAGAGCGAGGCGGTGTTGAGTCACAACGCGCTTTTCCCTGCGTCTCCAGCGCCGAGAGCACCAGCATTGACCGAGCCAGCAGCGTCGTCGGCCGCTTTGCCGCCTGCCCCGTCTTCGATTACACCGATTGCCGCGCAACCGCTGGAGCCGTTGCAGCACCCCGTGACGCCAGTTCCGCCACCTGCGGCCGCTGTGCCTGAGTTATCTCCCAAGCCCGTTGCTGTTGCGGCTAAACCTGACATTTCTGCAAAGCTCGAATCACTGAAGGGTCCTGGCACGTATGAGGTCGTCGTCACCGAGAGTAACTTGAAGTGGCAGGTTGGCACTGTGTTCGGCCGCGCGGTCGTGCAGTGGGTGGAGCCGCATGGACCTGCCGCGCGTGCAGGCATTCACAAGTCCGACGTGTTGCTGTCGTTTGGCGAATCGATCTTGAGCGACAAGAACTGCGCAGCTATTGTCCAGCAGCTGTCTACTGAGGTGAGTGACAATTCTTTCGCAACTAGAAACCTTTACAGTCGTACTGAGTTGTCGTATGTTTCTTGGTCGATTTTGTATATGTAGCAAATGCCGGTTCCGTCGAAGCTTCTCTTGCGACGCGCTCCGGAGACACCTCTCCCTGTCAATCAGAGTCGCGCGAAGGCCCTCGAAGTAGCGCTGGCGCTCCAGAGTGGAACTGCGGCTGCCGCTTCTCCAGCTCCCATTGCGGTTGCTCCTCCTGCTCCAGTTGCTCCTCCTGCTCCAGCATCTGCTGCTGTTGCTGCTCCTGCTCCTGTGGCAGCCCCTGCATCTGTAGCTACGCCTACCCCGGTAATTCCTCCTGTTCCTGTTGTCGTGGCGGCTCCTGCCATCATCGCTCCTGCTCCTGTTGCCACATCAGCCTCTATGGCGGCCCCAGCCCCTGTTGCTGCAGTCGAAACCACTCCAACCCCAATGGAAACAGCAAAGGTGTCGCTTGAAGACATTCGCGAGGAAGACGAGAAGGTCGAAGAAAAGCACGAGCAGAAAGAGGAAACGAAGCCAGAGCTACCTGTCATTACGTCAACTCCGTCGCCTTTGCCTGAAAGCGAGCCAGCGAATGTCGTGAAGGACCAAGACGGAGATGTCGTGATGGAGAGCGCCGACGAAGCGTTCAGATCGGACGACCAGGTAGAGCCAAAGTACGGACTCCAGACGCTTTGCCGCGCGGTGGAGTCGATGGTGGACGCCATTGGCGACAACTCGGTCGAGTTCAAAGTCATTGTGGATTTGCTGCTGCTCGCCGAGTTCAGCCTGGACCGCGCTGTGAACAACTTTCTGAACGAGGATCGTCTCGCAAGCGACTTCCGCCGTGTGGTCGGCCACAATTGGGATCCTGCGAACCCAGGACAGTGCTGGGGAGGAGAAGTGTACTCCGCGAGTATTCCCGCGGGACCTCTTGGACTCACGGTCGAGAATATTTTGGAGGTACGTCTTGCATTTTGTGCTTTAAATGCGATGTTTACAGTCTCAGCTCATAAAGTCTATGCTTTTGTGCCTGTATAGCGAACGATCGTGGTTGACATCAAGGCTGGTGGCGCAGCCGAGCGTGCGTCTGTGAAGCGCTCCAGCTGGTTGGTTGCTCTCAATGGCGTGCAGATCACTCACATGACGCACAAGGAGACGTTGCGCATGATTGAGACCGCCGTGCGTCCACTTCAGTTGAAGCTGATCGTGGTGCCGCAGGATGAGTACAAGATCCTTCGCAAGCAGCTGTCAATGAACATTCGCCAGCAGAAGACCGAGCGCCCTGTTCCTGAGCAGGACCGCATGTCATTCCGCGTATTCCAGCTGAAGATCCACCAGGCGGTGCTGGTGTTCCCAAAGGCGATCGCAGTCGCGCTCTTCCAGTATTTAAGCACCGAGGAGTACCACCCACCGACGCTCGAGAGTTCGTACCCGAACCCGCTGAACCGATACATCGCGACGTCGGAGGACTGGGAGCGCACTCTCCTGCTCGAGACGCAGCAGTTGCAAGAAGAGCGCAGCGGTGAAATGTGCACTGAACGACGCTTCCTGCTCAACCTTTTCTCGCAGATCCACGAGTACGACGACAAGGGAGAGAGCACGGTGATCCGAACGATCCAGTTCCTAGGGTGGCTTGCAAAGCGTGCGGCAGAGATGCAGCACTTTGTGGCGGAGAAGGCGAAGACTGACGGTGCCCCTGTAAACGGAACCAAGTCGCGCGTGATCGGTCTCTACGAGCAGCGTTACACGCTTCTGCTGAGCGTCATCCTGCACGTCCTGGAGAGCCTCTCGATCATTGAGAACCACGCGACGTGGGACGTGATGGTGAATGCGTTCAAGATGGTAATCCTGGCGCTCTCAAACGACGACGTGAGCTCGCTGATCGTCCCGATGATGGCTCGCCACAGTATCAGCTCCAGTCCAACGGCGCGCATTGTGCCCATTTCGCTGGTCGCGATGGCGTACCCTCGCGTGAGCGGAGACGTGCCCGTGCAGCTGCGTGGGATGTTTGAGCGCATGTGCAGCGACGACAATCCACTAGTGCGTCGTGCCGTGACGTCTGTGATTGCGGACTTGGCGACCTCTGCAGGTCCGGCAGCTGCGGGATGGACTGTGGGGCTTTTAGAGAAAGCTACTGCCGACAGCCACGACATTGTGCGCATCTTCGCCGTGAAGAGCTGCATTCAACTGGCGACGAATCTTCGCGGGATCCTGTACTCGAAGTCGAACGTGTCGAGCGAAGAAGCCGAGCAGGCGCTACGATTGCTGTACATCCAGATGGTGCCGATGCTGAACACGTACACTTCAGACTCGTCGTGGCAAGTGCGTCTGGAAACTGCACGAACGCTCCCTGCGTTCTGTCGCGCCTTCGGATCCGAGTACACGGACATCTTTGTGGATCACTTCGTTGCGATGGTCCGCGATCCAACCGTCGAAGTCCGGAAGGCATGCGGAGAAGGCGCTTACCTGATGGGCGATGCGCTCATTGAGCTTGCGCTGCGAAGGGAAAAGGCGGCAACGGCGGAGAAGGCAGCAGACGCAGACCCCAGTGCGTCTTCCACCGTCAAATCGAACGGTGACGAAGAGTCCGCTGCTTTCGACAGTTTGTCGCTGTCGCACAGCTCGAGCGAGTTTGTGCTCGCCGCCCAGGGCAAGATCATGCGCTCGGTGCTGCCAGCGACGTACCGTCTCGCCACGGACGTGTCGCTGGCGGTGCGGCAGGGACTGGCCAAGTCCGTCGGCAAATCCTTGCAGCTTGTCGGTGGCATAAATTATGACGACTTGGTGCCGATTTTCGCGGAGTTACTTGACGACAACCAGGACGCGAGCGTGCGCGCTGCGCTGCTGGAAGAAGTAGTTCGCTACTACGACAGCTCGTCCGAGTCGATCACGTCGATGATCTTCCCAGAGATCCACGCGCTGCTCTCGTCCCCGCAGTGGCGCGTGCGCGTAAAGTTCGTGCAGTGCGTTGGGTCGTGGGCCGAGCGCACCGACGGCGCTGCTGTCCCACTCGAATTTGCGGACGGCTGCCTTCAGCTGCTCATGGACTCGGTGCACGAGGTGCGCGCCACGGCGTGCAGCAAGCTGCCAGTGTTAGTGAAGTCGTTAGGTAGTGACTGGCTCGCGGAGAAGGGCATCCCGCGCATCTCGGCGTGCCTGAAGTCGACATTCCACAGCCGCGTGACGGGGCTCATGGCGCTGGAACTCCTGGCGAACGAGCTCAAGGACATTGAGAAGCTGCGCGAGGTGATTGAGACGGTCGTGGAGGAGTGCACGTCCAAGACGGCGAACCTGCGCTTCCGCGCGCTGCGCACGCTGGGCGTGCTCGTCCCTGTGCTCAACGACCCGAGCACGACGGAGAACACATTAGAGATCGTGTGGGACTTGGCGCGCGCCGAGCGAGAAACGGACCCGGACGTGCGCGAGGCGGCCGAGGCTACGCAGGCGTTGCTGGAGGCCCAGGTGAGCTAGAGGGTCGACTTCGTCTTTTGTCTATTTTGTAGCAGACGTGAGTGGGTCAGCAGTTCCCTGACGACCATTGTACGTACCTAAAACACGCCCAAGCGATCGATTGAATGAACGAATGAATGAATAAACGAGGATGACTTGTCTGCTTGAAGCTCATGTTCGAGGATGCAAGGAGCTCATCTTGGTGTTGCAGGAAATGGCTACATACTTGATATTAGCCTATCAACATCGCAATAACTCATTTTTATCCAATCAAAGGAGGTAACGTCTGCAAATTTGATTTTGCAACGGTTTTTCTGAATACTTATCTGACTGTGAGGACGAGGAGCTCTGAAAAGCACTAAAGGCACCAGTCACTTCGCGAATCGCATCAGCCGCGAGAGTGTCCGTCCGTTCGAACGCCATGCGCTTCATCCGCACCGCACTTACAGACTCAAAGGATCACCACAGCAGCGGCAGGCGTGTCAGTCCGACCGCGTCCCCCAGAGACAGTATGCAGGAGCCCGGACATGAGAGCACTAGCGCGGACCCCATGGCGACGCCCACACTCGCATACGTGCGCCACGCGCGGGCCTCCTCGAACGACATCTCGTGCGGCGACGACACGGACGGCCAGGAGAAGGTCGCAGTCTTCTCCAGACAGACGTCGCTGCACTTCCTGCGCAGCTACTGTATTCTCATTGGCTACTCGCTCCTGGCGTTCCTGCTCGTGCTGCTGCTTACGTATCTGAGCTTCTTTGCGGCAAAGATGGACGGAGCTGAGCCAGAGTTTGTCGGTTGTCGGTCGTGGGCTTATGGTGATAGCTGCGGGCTCTGGGGCATCGACTGCCGTCCGTTTGAGAGCGAGTGGTCGGCCTTTCGGTGTCCCACGAAGTGCAACCTTGGTACGTGCCGCACTTCAATTCGCTTGGACTTGTGTCGGTATTGTAAACGGTGTAACTTTGTGTTTAGATGGTGACACCTCCCTCGTGGTCTATGGATCCGGACCATATAGGTAGGGAACCATTTGCCTGTTGCTAACTGCATGCGGTTTATTACTGAGCCAAACTGACAACTCGAATCTGCATCTGCTGTCCTCCCAGAGCCGACTCTCGCATCTGCCGCGCCGCCATCCACGCGGGAGTGATCGGCTCCAACGGCGGCTGTGCGCTCTACCGCTACGCTGGCGCCGCGAACGCCTTCCACAGCTCCTCGGCCAACGGGGTGTCGTCTCAGGAATTCCCCTCGTGGTTTCCAAAGACCATCGAGTTCAAAACTGGCGCGAGCATCTACTGCACGGACCTGTCGTGGGGGATCATGGCGACCGGCGTTGCCGCTCTCTTCGGCTACGCGCTGCTGCCGAGGACGAACCCGGCGATGCTCTTCTACGTGCTCATCACCTGGGGCTTCTTTTACGTGCGACTCATCGGCCAGCCGTCCAGCGTCGACTACACGGGCATCGCCATCAACTCGCTCGCCGAGGTCTTGGTGCTGCTCGCCGCGAGCCACTTCGCCTTTCACATGGGGCCTATCCACACGTTCAGCGAGTGGAAGCAGCTGTCCGTCCGAAGGCGCGTGGTGCTCTGGGGATTCTGCTACGTCGTGCCCTACAACCTGCTGCTCCATATGAACTTCGTTTCGTACATACCGTGGCTCAACGTTGGGCTCGGCGGCTACGAGGATACCAAGACGAACGTAGGCACATACATCGTCATTGCGCTGATCGTGGTCTTCGTGGTCTACTGCGCGTTCGTGTTCCTGCGGCAGCTCTTTCGTCTGGGCGTGTGGAGAAGATTTGTCCTCCTGTACCTGTTGCTCGTGGGCTGGGTGCTGCTCTCCTGGGCGCTCTTCCATTCTTCGGACTTCCACTTGCACCACACGATGCTCGGTGCGGTCTTGCTCCCGTTCACGCGCTTCCCCACGCCACTGGCGGCTTTGGCGCAGTCGGCACTGCTGGGGGTTTTCGTGCAGGGCTACGCGGCCTGGGGCTGGGCTGCGTACCTGAGTACCATCCGTAAGTGTCCATTACCTTGCTGTCCTGTGTATGAGTTGAGTTGCTAATGACTCTACCTCTGTGTGTGTAACTCTGTAGCCACGTACCTGACCATCGACAAGCCGGCGCTGCCGCCCGTGGTGCTGAACATCACGTCTTCGTCTGCGAATGTATCCTGGGAGCCACTGGACGACGTCGACGGGTACTCGCTCAGCCTCAACAAGGTGGAAGTGTATCGGGGTCTGGACACCAGCACTGTGATCACGAACCTGCAGCCCAACATGACGTACTTCCTCACGGTCGCTGGGGTCGCGGACTGGGGCACGGACGGCCAAGACGGACCAAAGTCCAACTTCACGACTTTATTACATTAGAGAGAATGTCATCTGTGTACAATATTTAGTGAGTATGATGAATAAAAACAATGGCGTCTATTGACAGGCTTCTCCCTTGTCACCTCTGTCTACGAGCTGCAGTTCTCAGTCGGTTCACCACGTCAGCATCTACGCAAACGTCTTCACCAGAAGCTCCTCGCCATCCTCGCCTGATCTTTTCAGCCTCCGCGTCCACTTGCCAGTCAGCGGGTCCTTCGAGTACTCTGCGCTGCGGTACTCCAGCGGGAAGTTCATGCGCAGGTACCCAGCGTCTTCGAACATCGCCTGCACGCTCTCGTCCAGTTTCGTGTCGGAGAACCCAACGAGCTCACTGCAGATTGCAACAGTCTGTCAGCTAGATGCATGCGCGGATTGTACAACAAATCCAATAGGGAAGACAGCTCACCTGAAGTACTGGTTCTGCCTCTCGGCGCCCAGTTGGTGCAGCTTGCGCACGGGGAACGGCAGCTCGCGCACGTATGTGAAGAATTCTTCGTACATCTGCTGCTTGGACGGCAGCGTCTGGTTGCCAGCGAACACCTGCGCGAGCCACTTCGTCTGGAGCTCAAAGCAGCGGAACGGCAGGTTCTTAAAGGGCAGGCCGATGAATGCGACGTCCGGCTCCTCAATCGCAACCAGTTGCTTGTAGAGAGGGGCGATTGCATGGCCAGCCTCCGTTGCGCTCTTGAGCTCCTGGAGCGTTTCACCACCAATCAGTTCGTCACTGTTCGTAGCAGAGACACTGGGATACAGGATACTCGGCGGCAGGAACTCCGACACGGTGTACAGATACCCAGTGCAGAACATGATTACGTTCGGCGCCTCGAGCGTCGATCCATCTGCGAATACAACGGATCCGTCTTGCGCGATGAAGTCGATTGCCGGCTTCAACGTCCGCTTGTCGAGCGCGGAGACAGGCTCGTCGTCAAACTCTCTGAAGGACACAATCACGTGGCTGGCGCCTGCCCTGGCGAGCTCCAACGAGATGTCCTGGCCGGACGGACCTTTCCCGATCAGCAGCACGCTCTAGTGTGTCAATGGTAGTTGGTCAGCTTTGATGGTAACAACACACACATGGGCATATACAGCAATAGACCACTCACCTTGCCGACGAATGCGTCGGGTGTGCGGTAGTTGTGCGAGTGCAGCGTGACGCCTGCAAAGTGCTCGATGCCCTTGATCTGCGAATAGAACGGCTGTGCAAAGTGGCCGTTGCAGACCAGTAGCTTGTCTACTTCCTCCTCGTAGCTCTCGTTCAGCGCTGTCACGTGCATTTTCCACGCGGCTGCGGACTTCTCCACGCGCGTGACCGTGGCGTTGAGGCGCAGGACGTCGTCCACGCGGAAGTGGCGCGCGTAGCTCTGCAGGTAGCGCAACACGTCGCTGTGCGACGGGAAACTGGGCAGACCGGGCGGGAAGGAGAAATCGTCCAGTTGCATCACGGACGTCGGTAGGTTCGTGTGCAGCGACTGCAGGTGCATAGCAGACAGTGGTGTTAGAATGCGAATGAATGATCTGCAGATAACGCACACATGGTGCATCCCATACATACCTTGTATAGGGAGGCGTCCGTGTCAGTGGCGTCCTCGTACTTCCACACGCCGCCCGCTTGCGCTGCCTTCTCGAACACGACGACCTGGTGCCCTGCTTCGCGCAGACACTTGGCAGCAACTGTCACGCGCATCACATCACGCCACACACGTGAGCCATCATCACGAACCTGTTTGAAGTCGCATTGCATGCGTCCGTCTGTTAAACAGTCTACGGCAACGTACTGATGCCGGCCGCGCCGCCGCCGATCACGCCCACGCGGACTGACCTGCGCGCCATGGTGCCTGCCATTCTTCTTCTTCGTCTGTTGCGTTTCTCTCTCGCTGGCTTGCGCGTCAGTCGACTAGATGCCAAGTGATCGCGCAGTAGACAAATGATCCACATGATGGGCGCGCAAATATGAAATCGAAATGATGGGATGAGAAAACGTGTACTGATTGGCTGAAAATGGGAATACGGACCTCAAGCCTTACTCCTTGGCCTTCGTCGACGTCTCCATGTCCTCGACGAGGCGCGCGCCGTGCTTCTTGGTGAGGCGCTCCGTGAGCATCTCCTTGAAGTCGTTCATGATGGCGTTCTCACGCTGCTGCTTCTCCTCAAAGTTGATGAGTGCCAGCGCGCGCTTCTCTTCGGCCGAGTACACTTGGTTCTCCTTGCGGATGCGGATGGCGTTCATGCGCGCGTGACGGCTGCCGCTCATCACGTACCCGAGGTTCTCCAGGTTTTCGATCTCCGGTCCGTTCCAGCCCACCTCACCTCGCCGCGGGATGCGCATATTCTTCTGCACGAACTGCGCAATAGCCGCGCCCTCGCCCGGCAGCAGCGCTTTGCCGTAGTCCATCGATGCGTTCGCGTTCTCCTCTGTCTCCATGAGCGGCTGCGGACCCACCTCCTCATCATCGTCGTCATCGTCGCCACCACGGGCGCCCTGCACTGCGGCCTTGAACTTCTCTGCCTCGCGACGCTCGTCCTCGTCCATGTCGCTCATGCTCTCCTTGCGCGTCGGTTTGCTGCTGTTTCTCTTCGCAGCCTCGTCCGATGACGACGCGCTGTCACTGTCAGATCCACTCGACGAGCTGGAAGAAACGGACGCCTTGCGTCTCGACTTGCGGCTCGAGCGACTGGACTTCTTGTGCTTGCGGCTCGACCTGGAGCGCTTGTGCGACGACTCCTTGCGGCGCGACGAGTGCTTGCGACTCGACCTGCGACTCGACGAGGACTTGGCGGCTCGCGACGACTTTTTGCTGCTGCGCTTTCGCCTGCCGTCCGAATCGCTCTCCGAGGACGACGACGACGACTCGGAACTGCTGCTCTGCGGCGACGGCGAGCGTTTCTTTGGCGCGACCTTCTTCTCCGACGTCTTCATGGGCACGGGGCTCGGTATATCTGCCCAAATGCTGAACGAGATGGCATCGCGGTCGCGCTTGCGCTCTTCGAAGAAGCTGTCGGTCTCGTCGTTCTGGAAGCGGCTCTTGTACGACTGGTAGCCGCCGCCACCACCACGCTGATCGCGACCACCACCGAAGCCTGGTCGTCCACGTCCAAAGGTTGGAGATAGCGAGCGTCGACCACTGCCGCCGCCAGGAGGGCCGTACTTGCTGTCGCCCTGGCGCGAGTAGTCGCCACCAACCCGACGACCACTGTCGCGCGGATCTTGTCTGCGGCGATCCGGGGAGCGCAACCGACGCGGACTTTTGCTGGCACTGCGTTTGCGACGGCTTCGTCCGGCGTCGGCGCTTCGGCTCCGTCTGCTGCCTCCTCCTCTGTGCGAGTCTCTGCGCTGCTCTGGCGAGGAGCTGCGGCGCCCGCGCGCGCTCGGACGGCGTCCGCGACTGCTGCTGCGGCTCGAGCTCCTCATCGTCGTCGTGCTGTCCCGTTTTGTTTTTGCTCACATCCCCAACCAATCGAAAGCAAAACAATACCCTAAAGGGTATTTGTAAATTGTATAACCCGATAATGCGATGTCCAATATGGGTTTAACTTGAGTCGGCTGCGTGTATACAGATAGTGAGCATGCAGACTTGCTGTGTGTTAGAGAACAACAAACTTGGCCTACCAACACGCTCAGAAACATACACAGCAGCAATACACGACACGTCTCAAGACGAAGTGGTTCTGAGCCTCTGCCACCACTCTTTGATGATCAAACTTTTTTATCTTTCAGGCTCGGCGAGCACTTGACGGATGTGGTCGATGCGCGCAAAGTGCTCCTTGTTGATCTTCAGTGCGATGGCCTTGCGCAGCTGCTTCACCTGCCCGTCGCCGCGGATGTCGTCCAGGAACTCGAGCACGGCCTCGAACTCGCGCTCGATGCCGCCGGCCGTCGTTAGCAGCTTCTTTTTGTCTGCGGGCGCGTACTTCTTTAGTGCTACCTTTGCTGCTGGAGCAGATGCAGACGCAGACACAGTAGCTGTGGCAGAGTCGCTCTGGTTCTGCTCTTCCTGCTCCAGGCGCTCCAACTCGGCGTCCACGTCGTAGCTGTCCCACTTGGTCTTGAGCTTGTTGCCCTGCGAGTCAAAGTGGTAGTCTGCACATGCTCACATAGCCATAACAACACAAAAGCTCATTTTGGTTAGTATCACAATGACGCATGTGCGTACGCAACGTGACAGAGACCCACAGGAGTTGAGGCTGGACGAAGTCTCAGGCTCTGCGACCTCTGCGGTCACTTCGTCCTCTCGATCTTCGTTGGCGACGGCGTCTTCTGCCTGGTTTGCCAAGTGCGTGAGCCGCACCGACACCTCAGCCACGATCAGTTCTACGCGGCGCAGCAGCTTGAGTGCCTGCTGCCGTTCCTTTCGCTGCCTGTCCGTCCATTCGTCAATCACGCACAAAGCAACATGAGCGTTTGCTGTCAGTGCACACATAACACACTTACGCTGCAATACAGAGCCGCGTACACAGATCGTTGCCACGCGAAATACGCGACCGGCAGTGCAGCGAGCGTGACCGCCGCCACCGCCGTCGTCTGCCAGCGTCCGCTCGCCACCATTGCGCAACTGAAAATGCAAATCGAATGCGTACGTCATGACACGCGAAAGACGAATGCCGCTTTTTGTATTAATTTTTCTGTTGCAAAATGCCATACATTGTGAGAGTAAGATTTGTAGAATTTAGTGACCGCGCTATTCTATCTGGCTATCGTTTCTAAACTAAGCAAGTTGGAAATGGGCAAGAAGACGAATTGGACCGTGACGGAGGACCAAGCGCTGTGCCGCGCATGGCTCAATGCGAACGAGACCGTGCTGCCGGCAGGCGGCGACCAGAAGGCGTCCACGTTCTGGAACGTCGTCTACCATCTCTTCCATGCCGAGCTGGATACGTCGGTCGAGCGCCCGCTCAACGGACTCAAGATCCGCTGGACGCGCATCAACCGCGACGTGCAGAAGTTCGCGCTCGTCTACGCGCAGGTGCAGGCGCTCGCGACCGAGATCAGAGTCTCTGCGAGAGCTGCAGCCACCACCGCCGGAGGCACCGCGCTGACGGACAGCATCAACAACGAGTCACCATCGGAGCAGCAGTGCATCGACGACGCTAAAGAACAGTTCTACAAGGAGCACGAGACCAAGTTCCTTTTTGAAGCGTGCTGGAAGCTGCTACGCTACACGCCCAAGTGGATCCAGCTGCTGGCGAGCTCGGCGGGTGTGTCGGTCCCGCCACTGAGCTCTGCTCCTTCAGATGCTGCCGCTGCTGCTTCGCATCATTTTCTCAATACGGAGGCGATGCCGCGGCTAGATGAGGCTGCGCATGCGACTCAAGCGACGGAGCATTCCAATGGAAACATGAGTAGTAACATGAACAAGAGGCGCGCTGCAGCACTGCTCGACAACACGTACAGCCACGGACCCATCCAGCAGCTCCAAGACGTGGCAAGTACGCTGGTGGACGAGATGCGGCGCCGTAATGAGCTGCTGGAAGAGCAGAACGCGATCGCGCTTTTCCGCTTGGAGACCGACATCATCGAGGACGACGATGCGCGCGAGTACTTTGAGCTGCTGCGCCGCAGGTACGTGAAGAAGATGCGCGCAGCCACCCACTCGCCTTCAGATCAGATGAACTCCTCCAGCAACATCCACAGTATGCACGATACACTTGTCGAGTCTGCAGCCGTGGCGGCTGCGAACGCGGCTCTTGCGGCCAATAATGACGATGAAGAGAAGCAGCAGCAAGAGCACAACAGGGAAGTTGTATGACGGAGATGAGCGACAGCCTAGGGTTTGTAGAGAGAGCTTCCATTTCGCTTGCAATAGAACGCGTTGTGTCGGACATATGTTTGAGCCTGTTTCCAATTGTTACGCACTCTGAGTTGCTGATGACTACGCGGCCGAGTGCGCTCAAAGCATGCTTGGCCATGGGCAGGCAACATTCCAGTGGTCTGCATTACCGTTCAACTCGATCGGATGTGTCGGTTGATAAAATCGCTGTTTATCTGATCCAGTCCTCCTCGTTCTGATTCATGTATCTGATTCGTCTGAGTCCTGTTTTATGCTGGGAATGACACAAGCTTTCATTATTCGCCTGAGATGCACCACCAAGTGGAGCCGCTGCTCCATGCGTGCGTGTGTGCGAACGGAGACGTGTTGAGCGCAGTGGATGCTCTCAGAGCAGAGCTGCAACATATGGTAACTCGCAACAGTGACGAACTCTTCGCAGTCGCAGCACAGCGGTGGAACGACCCAAAGGATGTCAGCGTCAGCACGTTTCGCTTCCTAGCGCTCGTTGTCGCGTGCGAGTGGGAGAGCCAACTGATGCAGTTCCTGCTGCAGCACCACGTCAGCGACGCTGCTGGCAACGTGAGCGCTCTTGCCCAAGTCTGTGTTCAGATCTCACAGTCGAGCGCGGCTACAGTGCTGTTTCCAGTGCTTGACGCTCTTCTCGCGACAGCTGCTGTGTTCACGCTCGCGTACTCGCGTGGACCTCAATTTGAAGACGACTCCAGCGGCTTCCTGCGCTCTCTACACCTGAGTCCAGTCTATCGGTGCCCAAGTTGCTCATCATCTCGCTTTCCGTTAGCAGACTCCGTCATGTCCGATTACACAGAGATCTCCAACACCAGCGAGCAGGATCGCTGGACGCGCTTCTTGGAGCTCAGCCGAGGTCTCGACGCAATGAGGTTCAACTCGAAGAGCGGTCGTGCTATATACTCAGCGGCAGTGCAAGTCATTGAGCAACAGCAACATCTTCTGGTGCTGGTTCGTCTCGATCGCGACACCAGCAAAGGCGATGGCGACATATTGCGCGTGGCAATCGAGAAGATGCGGAGCGTGGCGACGCAAGTGCTCCGTGTCACGAGCCAGTACGAAGGTGCGAATGCATGCGGAAGATGTGCCGATCTATCGAGCGCTGACTCTCCTGCGACGCCACGGGCACCTGCCGATGTGAAGGACGCTGGCGAACTGGATTTCATTCCCGACGACACTGCCCTGGAGAGCTACTTGATGGGACAAGCGCAGTGCGGCAATACGGAAGCCACCATTGAAGCAGCGGCTGTGAACACCATGGTGGAAGGAATCAGCGCCTACAGCATGTCTGACACAGGCTTCCAGAAGCTTCTCAAGGCTCTTACGACGCAGTCCAGTCTTTCAATCCATACTGTGAGCGATCTGGTGCAGAAGACGCAAGAAGAGATGTCGGCGATTGCGGATCTAGACGTCCTCGGAATTCAAGTTTCGTTCCTGCTGTCAGCTCAGATGAGTTCCACACGACGCGTGGCTGAACTTAATAGCGAAATCAGTAAGAGCCTTACCCGCCAGGTGCTGAGGGTGTTCAACAGCCTCACGGACGGAGCTGAGGACTGCGACCGAAGCGTGCGGATGCTCATGATACCCTCGGGGTTCTGTCCGTCATTAATCCTGCGTGAGATCGTGAGCAGAACGATGACGGCGCCTCAGCAAGTTCAGATCTACGTCCAGGTCCTTCAGTTCTGTCCACTTCTTGCTGAATGGACAGACGAAGGCGCGACGTCTTCGATGCTGACCTGCGAGCTCCAGTCGGCGCTCAGAGATCTTGTGGGTGCAGAGGAGTCGTTTGAAACGCTGAAGCCCCACCTGCTGGCGCTCTTGTGCACATTGTCTGACATTGGAGAGAGCGATTCAGCGATGAGAAGACCCGATTCGGCTGCAATTGTGAGCGTCCAAACCCTTGTTCAAGAGGTGCTGTTACCAGTGCTCAGCGGTTTGGCAAGTCAGCTTGATGGAGAAGGCACATCAGTGGTGGCAACGGAAGCCACGACGACAGATCGCTCGAGCCTTCTCCAGATGTCAAACTTCTTTGCCTTTCTGCACGATTTTGTCCGCCATGCTGCAAGTGACACTCACTGGAGATCCCTTGACGCGAGAAGTCAGACGACCAAAGCACTGCTTGCACCGCTCTTGAGAGTTTATCAAGGTCAATGCGGACCACTGACGGTTGAGAAGGCGGAGCTTCAGAACACACTGCTGCTCACTATGAAGGATCTCCTGGGGGCTACTTCTTCACTCAAGCAAGCGGTCGTGTCGGAGATAATCAAGACGAGTGTGGACGACGAGGGAGAAAACCTGGATGCGCCAGTGCTGATGCTTATCGCTCAATTCAGCCGTGATGCCCACGACTGGGAAAAGCTCGCCACCCTGCGTCACCTCTTGCAAGACCTCGATGGCCTCCTCGTCATTGATAAATCTGGACTCAACCCTGAGACAGCGAGTCGCGCCATTTGTTTGCTGCTTTGGAAGTTGTTGTGGAGCGCCACTACTACGTCAAACACAAGCCAGCCCCAGGATTCGCCGGTTCTCTCAGACGAGCGGGCGTGGGAGCTGCTGGAGCTTCTTGCAAGTGATTTCTGTGTGGTCTCCTCTCCCATCGCGATCTCTGGAAGAGTGCTGGTACAAAAGGAGCTGGCGCGTCTGATGCTCACGTGCCGCGCGTCGCTGTTCAATTTCTTGAACGACGGAGTCTTGCCACGGCTGGTGCAAATGCTGGAGCAGCCAGCAACTTCGATTTCAGTGAAGCTTCCGAAGCAAATGGCTACTCAGTTGGACACCGAAGACACCCTCACTGCCCAGCCAGTGGTTCTGAGTTGCGAGTTGCCAGTGTCGCACCTCGTCGTGAAGCTCGTGTCTAGGTTGTGGAGTCTCTTCTTGACCTCCAGTAAACATTCGAAATGCGAGCTCATGCTGCAGATGGGTCGCCATTTTCTCGTCTCGTGCGCTCGCGCGGTTGCCGATTCCAAGTCGTCGCTCGCTGGTCTACTGAACTGCTTCGAGTGGGTTTGCTTCATGCTTTGCCTGCTCTCAACTCAAGACGACCGCATGAAAGAGCTCGAGATCTACGAGTCAACCACCAGACAACTCAACGTAACGCTGCTTCGGCTGCTGCACCTACTGAGCCACATCCAAGTGCCAAATGAAGCTGACGCGTCGTTCAGTCAGCGCTTCGTGGCGTCGTGGATGGCGCAGCTGCCCCAGGATTCCTTTGAGCAAGCGCGCAACTTCGTCTCAAGTGCTGCTAGGAACTCCAGATAACAAACTATAGGCAAGTGCGATTCCACATTACAATATTGTAACTCCGTCAAAATTGTTGTATGGTCTGCCGTTTATCCCAAATCTCACGAGTCTACAGGCCCCTCTACGCGCACAGCTCGTCGACAATGTGATTGGAGAGGATGTGGTGCGGGTCCACTTCGTCGCGCGCCTGCTTGAACTTGTCAAGCGGGTATCTTCGCTTGAGGCGCTCGCGCATCTGCTGTCGCTCGACCGGGTCCCGCGGCCACTCGATTTTCGCCCAGTGCTCCGTGGCACCGAACGGCTCCATGAAGTCGCGATACGTGGCGTAGAACTCGTGGAAGCGCTTGGTGATGGCGCGGCGGGCGTTCTCCTCCGCAGTCGGGAGGTACAGGATGACTCCGACCCACGAGAACACCTGGTCCGGGTTCGACGACGACGCGGGGCTCATGGTCGACGAGCTCGACGCCGTCCAGCGCTGCTCAATCGGCGCGTGCGCAGGGATGTCTTCAGCGTCGATGCGCTTGAGCAGCTGCTCCATGAAGTCGAGGTCGAGCGTACCGTGGGTCGGGAAGGATACCTCCTCCACGTGCTGCTGGCCACCACAGTCAAAGCCGATGATATCGTCTGAGAGCGCCACACGGTAGCCCTCGCTGAGCTTCCAGTACTGCTTCTCCGTCTCGTTCACGCGGATTACGTGCTGCTTGTCGAGCGGATTGAACTCCAGCAGCTTGTCGCGGAGCTTGGTGAAGCTCCAGTCGAGGTAGTCGGGCTCCGGGTTTCCGTTCGCGAGCTCCAGGTAGAGCTTGCGCGGGGCTTCAAGGCGAACGTCGTTGCTGTGCTGCACAGGTGGGTAAAGCGTGTCGTTCGCGGGCTCCGAGTCGTCCATGCGACGGCACTGCACCACCACGACAGCGTCCGTGTACGGAATCCACATGTAGCGCAAATGCTGGAACTCCTCGAGCCACTTGGCGTGGTGCGGACGGATCTCGTTGAGCGTCATCACGAGCGTCTTCTCCACGAGGCGATGCATGGGCACGCATTGCAGCGTCACTTTCGTGACTACACCGAGCGCACCCAGACCACACTTGGCAAGCGCAAAAAGCTCGGGGTTCTGCGTAGAGCTGAGCACCATCTTGCCCTTAGCGGGGGTGAGAATCTCCATCTCCACGACCTGGTCGTCGATCGGAGGGATGCCAGCGCCAGTGCCGTGGCAGCCCGCCTGACAAATGCCACCCACCTGCTGGTCGCGGATCGAAGCCACATTCTGCATCGTCATGCCGTACGTACGCAGCTTGTCCAGCAGTTCGCCGACGATGTGGCCAGCCTCGACGGTCACCTGGAGCTTCTCCTTGTCCACGTTCAGGACCTTGTCGAACAGCGCCATGGTCATCAGCGCTTCGTTTCCAGTGCCCGCGTCCGACACTTTGCCAGAGAAGCCCAGTCCGTTGGGGGAGACGCCCGCGCCCATGCAGCGTAGCTTCTGCTTCTTGTCCTGGTACTCCTTCAGCAAACGCTCAATGTCTTCCACGGTCTCCGGTACGTAGAACTGCTGCGGACGGCACTCGTGCGACGCCGACCAGTTCACCAGCACGGTATCGCGGTCCGCCTGCTTCTCCTCAGCGCGCGCGGAGTTGTTTGCGCCGAGCGCGACGCCCACAGCAGCCGCCGCAGCCATCGCGGCGCCAAAGATGGACAAGTTGTCGCTGTTGGAGCCGGCGGTCGTGGTGGTGGCACGTAGTGCATGTTGCAGCGAGGACGCTCTGCGCACGGAGGAGGCGGTGGGGAGGCGCGTGGTTCGGGCCACGAGCGAGCGGAAGGCAGTGGCGCGCAGCATCTCTCTTCTCTTTCGAAGTCTACTGCGGATGGTCGAAGATTGGCGAATGAGCTTTTCGATTCGTTCTGTTCTGTTCGGCGAGTCCAACTGTTTTTTTTATCAATCATCGAGGAAGGGCACCAGGATTATTACCGGATTTTCATTTTTTTATGATTGATCAAGCGATTTTATTGGCGGATCCTCGATTTTATGATTTATTCATCGTTTTACAGAGAAAAAAGAGCGCGAAACGGGCAAATGTGACGATCAATCGTTTCCGCAACATCAACAGCATGTGAAGCGCTCTACAGCGGGTTTACGGTCTGGATGAACTTGACGGCCGCATGCCACGCCTCCATCACGGCCTTTTTCGTGGCCGGGTTCTCCAGGTCGCCGCGGTGCACCCAGCCGTGGTGCTCGGTTGGGAACTCGAGCACGTTGCTCTTGGCGCCGATGTCGCTGCGCGCTGCGAGGATCTTGTGCACGCTGCCCTCTGGCTTCACGAACGGCTGGTCGTCACCAGCCGCGAGCAGCAGCTGCGGCACCTTGACGCTCTCTGCGAGCTTATCGACGGCGCCGTCGCCCTTGAGAATGTTCTCCACGACCCATGTCGGGTGGAACGAAATGTGGCCCGCGACGACAGGGTCCGCAGCCGCGGTCTGCGTGGCACCAACCCACGATCCCCAGCAGTAGCCGTACGACGCGACGGTCTGCACACCCATCTCGATCTTAAGGTAGTTGACAGCGTCGGCGATGCGCTTGGAGAAATGGTCTTCGAACGTGTACTTCTTGAACCAGTCGACGAGGCCGGACTGGTAGTCGCCGCTCGCGTCAAGGTAGTCGCCGTCAGCCAGGTCCACGAGCACCACGGCGTAGCCGAGGCGGCCGAGCGTGTCCGCGTCCGCCTTGGAGCGGCCGCTGTCGAGGCCGAAGATGTCCGGGTAGGCGATCACGCCGGCCTTGGCGGTGGCAGGGCCAGTGATGTAAACGGTGGTGGCGCCGACCTTCTTAATGATGCCGGTGTTGGGCGCAGCTTCGCGTCCAGGCTCGGCGGTGACAGGGCAGCAGCTCATGCTTCTGGTTCTGGGGTGGCGACTTGGTGGTTTCGAGGGAGGTTCGCGAATGGCGTCTGGCGGGTGCGTGGCTGCTGACCAGGCTTGAAGATCCGAAGAGAAGGACTGATGGGCACAGGCCGAAAACAGATGGCTTGCTCATTATCGGCCAATCATATGCGTAGTTATTCAACCACTCAACAAGCGCACTTTCAAACAGCAAACCCGAGCCAAAGGGCGCGCTCAGAGCCAGGTGCGCGCCCAGTAGTGAACTGCCATGGCTTCCTCGGGAAGGACCACCGCACTGCCGCTGACGTTGGGACGCAACGTGTTGGGCAGCGACGAGAAGAGCTCCACGGGCAGAGCGATGACGCCGTCGCGCTCGCTCCCTGGTGTCAGAAAGCCCGCCACTCGACTGGCTCCATCCGCCCACCCCACTGCCGCCATGACGGTCTTCGTGAGCAGTCCGGGGCCAGTGCGCGCGATCGTGTCCATCGCCGCACGCGGCGACTTTGAAGAGAGAGCCGCGAGGAGCGTCGCGTCGCCGCTCATCTGCGCGATCAGCGCCATCGCGTTCGTATCGAGACGTGTCTGGTGGGACTCGTGGTAGATCGTGTCGATGAGTCGCCGGAGAATCGGGTGGTGCGGCACGGATAGCAAAACGCTGTTGCTGATCTCCACGTTGCCCGTGTTCGCCATCCCCGCGACGAAAGCGAATGGCTGTTTGCATGCATGCGTGGCAAATCGGCATACAAGAGATCAGTAGAAGCGACGAACAGCATGCTGAAACGGTAGGCAGAGACCTGTAACAGCGACTCGAAGCTCTTCAGACACGCGACGTCCACGTCCGCGTACACGCCACCGTGCTGCTCGAGGATCTCGTAGCGAAGGATGTCCGACTTCTCTCCGTAATTGTCAGCCGCATCGAACGCTTTCTGTCCATAGCAACACATGCTTGCTCAGCAAAAGCTAGGCCTTGAACATGCCTCATTTTTTCAACGCACCTGGTTGCGCAGCGTGAGTGCCTCGACATCTTCGTCCGTCCAGAGTCGCTAGAATTGCACGAACGTGAGTCATGAATCACAACAAGTTTAGTCTCAGCATAGACAGCAGGAATCCACACAGCTATTCACACACGCTGTCGTACGTATTCCCACGTCGGATGCAGCGCCTTCCACGTGTGCATCCACTCGCGGCAGTTGCCTGGGATCTCACGCGGACCGAGCCAGATCTGGTGGATGACGCGCGGGATGGACGCGCCGTCGTCCACAATGCGATCATCTGCGTCGGGCTGCAGCAGTGGGAGCAGTCGCGCATTGCGTTCCGCCAGCGCCGCGTGCCAACAGCGGTCGTCTTCGTGCCAGACGCCCCAGCGCCACGCGCGCGACAGACCTGCTGTGGCTGGCTCCATTTTTGACGGCTGGGTGATTGACTGGGTGATGGATGAACGTCAGTTACCTTTTTGCGCTTTCGTCTCCAACACCATCATGAGCTGAATGACGCGGTGGTGACGACAGCATCGCTGGTCACTCATGGGCGGAGGGCTGCGCAAGCCCGCGTACGTCGCCAAGAGCACCTTTGGCACCTCTGCACCCTCCAACTCAGCCACCGTCGTCCCTGGAACGTCTGCCAAGGACGCGCAGTTGGACCGAGAGGAAGAGCTCCAAGCGCAGGAGTAAGGCCAACTTGTTCATACTCAGTCCGTGAATCAGCTTGTGTGTAACATGTCAAGCTAATTGCGATCGACTGATATGTTGCTATAGAGAAGAAGAGCGAGCGCAGAAGCAGAAAGCGGCCGTGAGCCACGTGGTGGAGAACCTCTTTTCGTACGCGCCCGTGGTCGTGAAGGCGGAAAAGTACCCACCGACAAGCGCGAAAGCAGGCCAGGTGTATCTCTGGATCACAGTGGACGAAGACGCCATCAAGCGCCGCGGTGCAGCCCCCAACAGCCCCATTCGATACCCGATTGGCGTGGCAGTGGACGCGGATGGCAACGTGTTTGTTTCCGAGTCAGCGACTGCAGGCAATCAGGACGGCTCCAGGGGAGAGATTCAGCTCACACAGACCATCTCGGCCGAGTCGATCATGGACCTCGCGGGCTCCAAGCACGCGCCGCCCGTGCCCAAGCCGCCGAAGCTCGTGGAGGCGACACAGACGAGTCTGGTGCTGGGCTGGAAGAAGTCGACGGACACGACTGCGGACCGGTACGAATTGCAGTATCGACGAGTAGACAGTCCCAACAGCATGTGGGCGAGTCTGGCGGTCGTCTCTGCGGTCAAGAGCGTGACGCTGAGCAACGTGAGCTGCCACACGGCATTCCATTTCCGCATGCGCTGCCGCAACCCAGCCGGATGGAGCGACTACAGCGGCGCCAGCGACGCCTTCTGGACTCTACCTGGGGCGCCGGAAACACCGCACCCGCCTGTGGCTGGGGCCGTGACGAACACGTACGCGAGTATCTTCTGGAGTAAAGTGGACGACCACGGCGCAGCGCCAGTCGTGTACTTTCTGGAAATGCGCGAAAGCTCCACGACCACCGCGTATCAGCAGATCTACGAAGGCACCGCATGCAGCTTCCTCGCAACAGGCCTCACGCCCAAGACTACGTACCTCTTCCGGCTCCAAGCGTCGAATGTAGTGGGCTCCACTGCGTTTGTTGAGAGCCGACTGGTGCGGACGCTCGCCCACGGGCGACCGGAGATCGTGGAACTCACGACCTCCGAGCAGTCTGCGTCCTACGACCGCTGGGTCCAGTGCTGGGACCCCAAGACCGAGCAGGTCTTCTTCTTCAACAAGTACACGTGTCAGCGCGTGACGGACGAGCCGAGAGAACTGGTGGAGGCGCGCGAGAAAACTGGGCTGAGCAACGTGGAAGAGACGCCCGAGATGGTGTTTCGACGCAAGCGGTTCCGCTTCCACCGCGACCTCCGCCAGCATCACCTGCAGGGAGCGAACAGCTTTAGTAGCACAATTCCGTTGCACTTGACACGCGCCAGTATGCTCGAAGACACGTTCGCACACTTCCAGCGGCTCACCAAACAGGAGTTGGTGGCAAAACCGAAGATCACGTTTGAGAACGAGCCTGGGATCGACTCGGGCGGACTCACGAAGGACTGGTTCCTCCAGACTTCCAAGTTAGTGCTGGACAAGAAGCGGATTCTGTTCAAGCAGTGCGACCACGGGCAGTTTGAGATTGACGGTAGTTCGGGGCAAAACTCGAACCACCTCCAGTACTTCCGCTTCCTGGGAAAGTTCATCGCGAAAGCGATTTTCGATCGCCAGACGGTGGATTTGCCCTTTTGCGACGCTGTCTACAAGTATATTTTGCACCTGCCAACGCACATGGACGACCTGCGTGGGATGGACGCCCAGTTCCACAAGTCACTCGTGTGGATGCTCGAGAACAGCGTTGCAGACGTCATTGACGAGACGTTCAGCGTCCAAGTGGAAGATGGTGACGCAGCGCTCAAGAAGCCACTGGTCACTATCGACCTGAAGGAAAATGGACGGGACATCCCAGTCACAGATCTCAACAAGAAAGAATATGTGGAGCTCGTGGTGCAGTGGCGGACTGAGTTTGGCGTGAAGGCGCAGTTGGACGCACTGGTGCAGGGCTTCAACGCGCTCATCCCGGCGTCTGCGATCAAGATCTTCAACCTAAGTGAACTGCGGATGCTGCTGAACGGCAAGCCGACCATCGACGTGGAGGAGCTGCGCGCTTCGACCGTCTTCCAGGGCGGCTACAGCGAACACTCGCAGGTCGTGCTTTGGCTCTGGCAGGCGCTGCGAGAGTTCTCACTCGAGACGCGAGGGCTTTTCCTGAAATTCATGACAGGGACCAACAAGATCCCTCTCGACGGCTTCGACCCGCCGCTGAACCTGACTAGGTCCGATTTAGATCCACGCGCATTGCCTAGAACCCACACGTGCTTCAACCAGCTGGTGCTCCCAGAGTACATGAGCTACGCAACACTGGTGGAGAAAGTCACGTTTGCCATCCAGAACGCTGAAGGATTCGAATTGTCGTAGAACGAAGCCCGACACCATATTTGCACTTGCGATTACAATGTACTTACTGGCTGAGCGGGGGACATAAAGTTCCCATTCTTTAGCCCTTCTACTCTTTGTCACACGATCAGCTGAAGTCAATTCCCTGCGCGAGAGGAAGCTCCTTGCTGTAGTTGACGGTGCAGGTCGAGCGGCGCATGTACTGCTTCCACGCGTCGCTCCCAGACTCGCGGCCGCCGCCAGTTTCCTTCTCGCCACCAAAGGCGCCGCCAATCTCCGCGCCGCTCGGACCGATGTTGACGTTCACGATGCCGCAGTCTGAGCCGAGTGGGCCCGTCCACTTGAAGACCGCCGACTGGTTCTTCGTGAAGAGCGACGACGAGAGGCCTTGCGGAACCGCGTTGTTGAGCTCGATGGCCTCGTCGAGGGTCTTGAACTTGATCGCGTACATGATCGGCGCGAAGATCTCCTTCTGGACGATCGCGGCGTCGTGGGTGATCGACGCGATCGTTGGCTCCACAAAGTGGCCAGGACGGTCGACCTTCTTGCCACCGATCAGGATCTATAATCAAAAATCGAAGGCAAATACAAATGTGAGCAGTTCCGGTGATTAAGACGGTGTCAAAAGTAACAGCAACATGTTTCTCACCTTTCCACCTTGCTGCTTGATGGTCTCGATTCCGTCGAGGTAGTTCTTGACCGCCTGTGAAAGAAATACATCTACAGTTAATCACCGCAACCAGCAATGCTTGCGACAGCAATACATGGATACCACTTTACCTGCGCGTTGTGGAGAGGACCGCAAAGCACACTGTCTTCAAGCGGGCTTCCGATTTTCACGTTCTTGTACGCGGAGATGAGGCGCTTAAGGAACTCGTCGTGGATGTCTTCGTGCAGAAAGAGACGGCGCAGCGACGTGCAGCGCTGGCCAGCCGTGCCGACAGCAGAGAAGAGTGTGGCTCGCAGCGCCATCTCGAGGTCGGCGTCCTTGTCCACGATCATCGCATTGTTGCCGCCCAGCTCCAGGATGGTCTTGCCGAAGCGGCTTGCGACAACCTCGTTCACGTGGCGGCCGACCTTGGTCGAACCCGTGAACGACACCAGCTCGGTGCGCTTGTCGGTGATCAGCGCTTCACCGACGTCCTTGCCACTAAATAATGAATCCAAAGAAAACACAACATCGTCAGCCATTGCACAGGCAACCAGCTCAACATAACCAAACCAACACTTTGCACTCACTCTCCACAGATAAGGGACGAGATGGCGCCAGGGTATCCGTTTCGCTCCAGTACGTCCGCGATGATCTTGTTGCACGCAACCGAGGTGAGCGAGAGCGACTCCGACGGCTTCCAGATGTGTGTGTTGCCGCACACCAAGCTCAGCGCGGCGTTCCAGAAGAGCACGGCGCACGGGAAGTTGAACGCCGTGATGATGCCGACGTGGCCCTTCAGCGGGTTGTAGCGCTCCATCATAAAGTGGCCTGGGCGCTCGGACGGGATAATCGATCCGTTGAGAGTGCGGCTGAGGCCGACGGCGAAGTCACAGATGTCAATGGCTTCCTGCACTTCTCCAAGGCCCTGTTGCAGAAAGAAACAATGATTAGTTTAAACTTCATCGACACCGCTCAGCACATAGTGATAGCACATACCTCAACGTAGATCTTGCCCATTTCGAGCGCGATGAGCTTGCCGAGCGGCTCCTTCTTGGCGCGGAGCTCCTCGCCGATCTGGCGCACGATCTCGCCACGCACCGGCGCAGGGATGTCGGCCCACTTTGGCTTGGCCGCGTCCATGGCCTTGACCACCTTCTGGTAGTCCGCGACCGTGCCGGCGCGCACCGTGGCGATCGGCTTGTTATCGGCCGGGTTCACGGACGTGTAGAGCTCTCCATTGCCGAACCACTCGCCGTCGTAGACGCCGTAGTTCTCCTCCTTGAGCCCCAGCTCCTTGAGGAACGGGAAGTTGGCGAGCGCGCTCATGTGGCGCTGCAGCGCCGGCTGCTGCTGCTGGCGTGTGCGGTGCGCGAGGCGCAGGAGCGAGCGGGTGCGGGCGGCGGAGTGCATCGTTCGTCTACAGAAGTGCTGATGCGAGAGGCGAATGCGCGAGTGAGCAGCTCGTGGGAATCTCCGCTTTGCTCGTCAGCGTCTTTGCTTTGACGCGCTCGTCCACCGCACCTTCTTCAAGTAGGATCCAGGGGGTAATTACGCCGTAAAAAGAGTCGTAAAACGCATAAACAGGCCACTTTCCTCACGAGATTATTGACCTCAACCGAATCTGGAGCAAGAGCGACACCATGGGCGACGACGACGACGACGTGTACGACGGCGTGCGCGTGCGCTACAGCTGCAAGTGCGGCCACCTGGCGCCGCTAAGCGCGCTCTTCTTCAGCGAGATGTGCCAGAAACCCGTGTGCCGCCTGCCACGCTGCAGCGTTGAGGAGTTTGAGTCGTACTACTGCGGCTACATGCTCGTGAACATGCCCTCAAAGGAGGCGAGCATGTACCAGAACCGCTCCAGCCGGTGCTTCAGCTGCGTCGACTGCGGCAGCGTGCTCTCCACTGCGTTCCACGACGCGCTGCAAAAGTATTTCTTCGTGTGTGCACACTGCCGCTGGGACTCGATCGAACTGGACTTGCTGGACGACGACCCCGAAACGCTCGTGATGTCCGCTGTCGCCCGCGAGCGCGAGAGCGCGCAAGAAGACATTTTTCACACGCTGCTCTCGCATTACTCGACAACACCGACTTCTAGAACCAGTCGCACCAACAGTTCCTTCCCGACTGCGGTCAGCGCGGTCGGTGCGTCGCCTGGGAGCCTGGCTCGCGGACGCTCCATGTCGCTGCAGTCGCTCGCTGACTCGATGAAGGAGATGCAGCGTGACCAGCAGATGAAGAAATTCCGTTTGCAGCGTATGGCGGAGATGGGCGGCTGGAAGTACGAGCAGGCGATCGAGAAGTTTGAACAGAAGGAGCAGTGGCTGGCAGACCAACAGAAGGAGCACCAGTGGCCGGAGCTGAAGAAGCAGCTTGAGAAGTTTCCCTCGCTCCAGCCCGTGAACCGAGAGCTCCTCACAAAGATCGCGCATCAGAGCTACATGGGCGAGGTCTCGACGCTGCACCAGCGACTGGCGAATCCGCTGGAGCAGAATCGTGACGTGCACCGCCTGTTCCCCTCTCGCCCGCCGCTACGGGTGAAGCGCGCGTGGCGCTGCGTCGAGTCCATCGAGCGAGGCTCCGCTGGCATTCTCGTCAAGCCGCAGATCAGTCCGATGAGCGGGGACAGCTCACTCCCCATCCCGGCATCATGGTTTAAGAAAGCGAATCTCGCTATTCACTACCTGCCAATCGTGACAATTCAGAAGCTGCCGTATCGCATCAATGACACGGGAGGGGTGGAGTGTGTTTTGCTCATTGAGAACCCCCTCGACGAAGCGATTCGGCTCGTGTGTCGACCGGCAGGTGACCAATGTGAAGACGAAGCCGACTCGTCTCACGCAAAGGTAAGCTTTTGGTGTGGACTCGATGTGCAATGAGTGCGAGAATTTCGCAGTCAAGTATGACGTTTATTCTTGTTTCTGTGTATGGTTGAATGCTTAGGCTGTGATCGAAGACCTCACGCCGATCATAATCGGTCCGTACGAAGACCCCAACATTGCTGACGCTTTCGCGAGTGACGCCGGCGCGTCGGCTACTGAATCGGAAGGGCGGAATGCGATGCTGGTGCACTCGACGCGCAACTTGGCAAAGATCAGACTGCCCGTGAGTGCTTGTTGGCTTTCTTCTGTTCGTTGAACCGCGGGACTTCTCTCTAACTATTTACCCTTTTGTTCTGGCAGATCGCGTTGCTTCCAGCCTCCGAATCAGTCTGCGTCCGACTCCTCTTGGAAATGGAGAAGTACGACGAAGATCTGGGACAAGTCATTGAGACGTCGGCGCTCAGCATTTCTGTGGAGGTGATGGCTTGCATCAGTGATGACATCGCGCACTGATTGCAGCGACGAGATTCGCCTGTTTTAGCTTTGCTCATGTCGGAAAGTCAATGCAAACGGTTGCGTCCCTTCAATTTGGTGACGAAGTCTTGCAGTTTGAATTGGATCCACACTCGCATTATTCCTAGATCTAAAGAGTTTGGGTCATGCCCATTGAACTCCCTGAAGACGTGGACAGCTTCCACGCCCTGCTGAAGCAGAGGATTCGCGACCAAGACATCATCGATGACCATCACAAGTATGCGGCGCGCGAGCCAATAGGCGACACGAAGCAGTTGAGCGACTTAGTCCAGGTGCCGTGGACTGATTGGATTTGTCGTTGATGCATCGCTCGCTGAGCAAGTGTGTTTTTCATCTTCCGTAGCCATCTCGCCACGTGATTGGGCAAACAGGGTGCTTCTGCATGGACTGCCTCGTGCACAGGCGGCAAGAGTGGAGAATCGGCGATGTGAACACTGGGATCGTCGGCCCGCGAGACCAGTGGCGGCAGTATTCATGGGGGAACGCGGAGCGCAAGTGCGTGTTCACAGATGCCGGTGCTCCGTTGATCGAGCCCGTCGCCACGCCGTCCATCCGAGAGATCATCCGAGCAAAGAGCTCGAAAGGAAAGCTTCTGGAAATCGAACGGGAGGCGAAGTTCCTGAATGTACGTAGCAGTACGCAATGCTGTTATGACCATGTCTGTGTTTCACGGAGTGAGAATTCGTACATCTTGCAGGTTGCGTCTGGGAAGTACCACACGCTGCTTCTGAGCGGTTCGTTCACATATCATCTGTCGCTTACTGTGAGGGTCCATTCGACCAGCCTGAACTCTCACAATTCTTACAATGGTCTGCATTGAAACAGAGTCCGCAGCGGTCTTTGCATGCGGAGACAACTCCCACGGGGCGTTGGGAAAGCCGGTCGACCAAAAACTTCTCTTTTCCGCACAGCCAAGCAAGGTTGAGCACGGACTCTCGAATGTCAGCGGACGAGTTCAGAGCATCTCTGCCAGCGGCTACGCCTCCTACGCTCTCATCGGTGAGCTCTGTTGCCAACCACTTGCTTCTGAAGAAAAAAGACTAAAGCATCTCTTGTTGCCGCCTTGAAGTGTTGCCAACAACAGACATGAAACCCAGACCAGCGATCGAAGAGCCCAAGCGCGTTCTCTCTCACCGTCAATCCATTGGTCTGATGGGGATGAATCGGCTTCGACTGGACGAGAACAAGAACAAAGTCATGTACAATGCTTGTAAGCTTGAGTATGTGCGTAGCGAGTTCGTTCTTGCTCCAGGTATTCTGACTATTTGTCTGCTGCTAGTGTTCTCGTGGGGATGTGGTGACCACGGCGTGCTCGGGCATGGAGATACCAAGTCGTCTTCATTGCCGCGCATGATTCCGTTCTTCAACTCTCTGAAAGTCCTCCAGCTGAGCACCGGATTGCACCACGTGCTCGTGTTAACAGAGATGGACGGGGTCTTTGCCTTTGGAGACGGAAGTCACGGAAAACTGGGTGTGGGTAAGGATTTCCTTCAAGTACTCATACTTGATCAATTATCACTCGGTTTGAATGGGAATTCATGCAAAGTGACAACATGCGTCCTATCACTAGGAGACGCTAAGAGCCGCTGTTCGCCAGCTAAAGTTCAGGGGCTTGACGGCTTGAATGTTGTCCACGTGTCCGCGGGTGATGATCATTCGGTAGCAATGACTGGAGAAACTTTCTTCAATCGCCAAGTCTACTCGTGGGGACTCGGGACGAACGGGTACGTCTTAACATGCTCTCTACAAGTGCTGGTGGAATATCTCGTTTCGTCTGACGCCATCCTAAAGTCGACTAGGGCACAACGACGAGCATTCGCGATCAAAGCCAACGCGAATCAACTTTTTCCGAGGCCAAGTGCGTCACATCCGCATGTTTTGGAATTTGTTGAACAAACGATTACTGACGCGTTCATGTGAATCTTTGTCTGCAGAAAGTCATCACTGTCGCTACTGGAGGAGCTCACAATCTAGCTACCTCAGGTCAGTTTTACTTCGCTGTGGCTCACTCAATGACTCGACTAACGTTTTACAACTCATGTGCTCTTTGCTGTCATGGCTTTGTGCATAATATGTAGAAATGGTCTCTGGAATCTGTGTTTGGTCCTGGGGATCTGGTGCATATGGACAGCTAGGTCTGCTTCTTCCACCTCGTTGTTATACACCACTCATGCTTTGCGCTCATACTCACTGGTACTTTGCTGCGGTGGTGATTACTTACCTAGGGCATCGAGAAACGTGGGATTGTCTGCTGCCTCGATCGATCGACGAAATTCACCGAGAGAGCATTGGCTTCATCGACGCTGGAGAGCGCCACTCGTTGGCGATCTCAGAGAATCGGCAACTGTGGGTATGGGGACAGGGCATCCACGGAGAATACGAGATTGCCCGTCCGGACCTGTCGAGCACTTCCATTCTACATCCAATTCGCGTGAGTGACAGCGAAACGAGTTTTTGACAAGTCACTGGTTGAACTAAAGCGCTTTACCAACTTGTTTTTCTTCCAGGTCGACCTTCCGGACATGTACCTTGTAAGCGCAAAGGCAGGGAGAGGGCGGACTTTCGTTTGGGGGGATCGAGGTCGGTGGTTCATTGTACCAAACTCTGGTTGATATCTGTTAACCTGACGAATGTATGATTTTGTGTGCTGGCAGCAATTCAAAAGACGACGAAACACCGGACATTTGGAGGGAGCGAAGGTACGTTGGCAAGAGCTCAACATCGCACTGATCTCCTTTCATTGATGCGTCAAACGAATATGTTTGAACGTACGTAACAGTGGCTGCTGTGTGCTGTGCTTCGACGGAATACCAAAGCCTCACTTCGGACAGTTTCCGTATTCTCTATCGCTGCGGGCCGTGCAAACTGGAGAGTGTCTGCATCGCATGCGCTCATCACTGCCACGTCCAGCATTGTCTGGAGCTCACGTGGACGACAGAGGACTCGTTAAGCAGAGAATGCGATTGCTTCTACTCTGGAAAATGCGTGTTTGATAGCGACGAAGATCATCAAGACGGTCGCGACTAGATGGTTTCTGCGCGGCTAGCATGAAAAATGAATCTGAATCTTGGAATCCTATTCTGCGACTACGAGTTGGTCTCGAAGGTGCTGAAGCTGCCGTCTCAACGCTTGATAGAACAAACAAGTCAGTCGTTCAGCAACATGATCTTCGAAAAACTCACACTTTGTTGCGCACCTGGGTACTCCAACTCAGCGTATCGAAGTGCGAGTAGATGGTGGAGAAGTCGCTTCTTTCTTTCAGTATTTTTCTCCTCAGTTGTTGGTTCAGTGGATTCTCCGCCGCCCGCACCGAGTTTTGCTTGTTCAAGGAGTCGGTAGGTTCTCTCGGCCTCTTGAATAATCTCTAGCGGCAAACCGCAAATGTTCGCAGTCTTGATGCCGTACATATCAGTCGGTGGGAAAGGTCCATCCTTCATCTTGTACTGGAAGCGAAGGTAGTGCTGCTCATGAATGTAAAAGGTGAGCTGCTCGGTCAGATCATGTTTATTCAGTTGAAAAACATCTCACCTCTCCCAGCGTCGCACTCAGGTGATAACAGCGACACCTTGGATATGACCGAACAAGGTTGTTCAGGTCGTGGTAGTGCGTTGCGAAGCAAGTGTACGCCCTTCGTTGGATCAAGTCTTCGCTAATGCTCCACGCAATGGACACTCCTTCTTCATTCGTAGTCCCACGGCCAAGTTCATCGATCAGCACCAGTGACTTGGCCGTGCACGTTTCGAGGATGAACGCGGTCTCGGTCATCTCGACGCCAAAAGTGCTTGCATTCTCTTCCATCGCGTCTGAAGTCCCAAATCTTGTGCAGATTCGATCTCTGACAGGGATGTACGCCTCTGTGGCTGGGACGAAAGAACCCATTTGCGCTAGAATTGTGATGACCGCTACGCTTCGCATATAGGTTGACTTTCCCGCACAATTTGGACCTGTAATGACTGTAAGAGCGTTAGACATCGGAATGAGCTGCTGCAGCAAGACGACAGCCAGGAGCTTACTGTGAAATGTGCTCAACGGGTCGAAGAACTACGAAGTGAGTGGTTTCAGTGAGTACTTCGTGATAACAGTGTGGTTATCAAGGCTTTAGAGGCACCTACCGTGTCATTTGGCACAAAGTGTCTGTCTTTCATAACTTTTTCCACCATCGGATGGCGACCATTCTTGATGACGAAGTTGCCTTGCGCTGAAACATGCGGCTTCACATCTGCAATATTTGTCAGAACCAAGTTGGGACGAACTCAGATTTTTTCAAATAGTGAGACTCACATGGTTGCTCAGCTGGTGACAATGCCACAATATTCGTGAAGCTTGGCACAAAAGTTGACAGCATTCTCACGATTAGTTCATACTCGATAACAAACGAGTGTGCAAATGCGTACCTCAGAAGCATATCTAGCAGCGCGATGCTTTCCACCATCGCATACAAAGATGACGCATGTGGACGAATTCGATCCAGAAGTTGTTGGATGACGGCGTTTGAGAGCTTGTAAACCGCAGTGAGCGCCTCTTTGAGTCTCGAATTCAGAGAGTTCAGCTCCTTTGTTGAGCAGCTGATTGCTACATCACGTTCTCTGAGTTAGTCAGGTGAAGCCTCTCGAGTTTGCTAGACAGAGACAACGGACATTTTCTTGTCTTGACGCGCTCAATGATCATCGATGGCAAGTCTTGCACATTTGCTGGTACTATCAGGTGGTATCCTCTGCGAGTACTGCAACCAATTTCGTGTGCAACCACAACTGCTTAGTGACATCGAAAACAACATCTTGCAATCATGGCCACAACACTGCTTACGTGTAGTTCAGCCGAATTGGTATCTCGAACGTCTCCTTGTAGTTGTGAGTCACTTCATGGATCTTTTCGATCGTTTCCAGGTATGTCCGCCGCGCAACATCCAGCATTCCGTCTATGCCCGCGCGAACCGCGAAACACTCTTGAATGCGTTTTTGGGCTGCCGAGCGGCTCATTTTCACTCTGCATCGAGTGTGAATCAGCGACCGAACAATCTTGCAGCCGCAAAGAAGTCTAGATTTTCGTACCTTTCGTTGATGACCCGCTCAATCTCGGACTGGATCGCCGAGAAATCCTCATGCTTCAAACTGCATTTTGGTCAGCCTCCTTTGAAAAAGCAAAACCTAGCACGCAGAGATTGTACCTTCGAGTGATCGATTCGAGAAGAGCGCATGGTTTGTCCAGCCTCGCCGTCATCATCTCGAGTTGAGACACCAGCGTAGGTAGGCACTCTAACATGTGCTTCAGAGCAATTACATTGCCGATCGCGATCCTTGATACTCGTGGAGTGATGACCTTTGGTATTACAACAAGTTGTCCCTGAAGGCAACATCAAATACATAATGAGTGTCGAGGAAACCTTAGCACTATCCAACACCTTTGATCGTACCAAAAGTCTGTCTAGATCGACAAAGTTTGGTAGCTGTTCCATGACGTCGAAGAACCACCCTGGATTGTCCAAGAAGACCTCGATGACTTCTTGGCGGCTTCGACTGAAAAGAAACAGTAACCGTCATATTTTGCGCTTCATAGAATGTACCACAACCTCTCAATATGTAATAAGCAACTCACATTGTCTTCAGGTGGCACGTCGGCTGCAGCATCTACAAATGCGCATTCAGTGTTTCGTCAAGCTACAGAGCTCACATTTGCTTCAGACAACTTCACAGTGCTTGACTTACAGTTGATCGAAGAAGTCGACTTCCGCCTGATGTTTGTGTGCTGTTGAGCATCCCACAAAGAGACTGACAATATGCATGAGAGTCAACAAAAATATTGGAGCCCCTTTGAACACGATGCATGTGTACCTGTTTGACTGAATCCCCACGAACACTCTGAACGAGCTCCAACGAGCTTATCGTCGCGTGATCCATGAGCAGCTTCTTGGTAGAAGGGTTCAGCAAGATCTGTTCCAGTTACATCACCATGTGAGTTTGCTGCAATGATACATGAGGAAGGAACCACGACACGATACCTTCATGGTTTTCTCTACGATGTACACGCCTTGGATGAACTCGACGTACTTCATCAGACTTGACACTGCGGCCATCACGACGTAGTTCTGCAGAAAGCAAGAGTTCAAGTCGATGGCTCCGCACACATGATAATTCCTTCCAACACACCTTTCCTATGTTGATATCGACTCGATTTGACATGACTCTCTTCAGGTCCTCCGCACCTTTCGTTTGACTAGGTTGTGTGGTCAAAGCGCGGTAGATAAGGCACTAGCTCACTAAGTCACAAGTGGGAACAGATTCGTGTACTTACTCAAAGTACTTCCGCGCGATTGGAACGACACGACAGATGGAGCCCGAAAAGCGTTTTGTAATTTCGTCATTGATTCGATTTGCCTTCGCTGACTCCACGACGAGAATCTCGGTTGGCTGCAGACAAATCGTTGTCAGCAAAGTGAGTGGAATACAAGGTGCAACCATTGATCGTACCTGGTACGCGTGCAGCAATGACACCGTCTCGGCATACGAGTGGGAGTCGATGATGCTCCAGAGGAGCAACTCGTACGGAGACACCAAGTCGATAGCGCAGATGCCTTCCAATACGTCAACACAGGCGAGGCAATGTTAGCGGATACAATAGGGTGACCGCTCGCGGCAACGCATGCACACGCACCAATTTCTCGCGCACGATTTTCAGTTACTGCGGCAATGATGAATGAAGAGCGAGCCTTGGTGCTCACGGTGGAGCCTCTGCTGGCAGATGAGAGCGACGCGCTCGCTTGTCGACCACCACTTGCCATTCTGCCAGCAGAGAACGTCCCGGCTATCGCCAGCGCACTCGCTGCAGTGACGTCGTACCTTGGAGCGGCATTCGCATCGTCGTCGCGGAGTAAGACGGTCGCGCTTGGTGGCGGGCCCATGGTGTCGTCGATGGGTGAAAGTGCAAGTGAGGGAACGAAGCGGTGCGGAATGGAGTCGGCAACGCGTGAATGCCCGAAAAGAAAGCGGATTCTTGCGTGGGTGATTGTCACTTCAACTTGGAAGACAGGTGATATGTGTAAATTAATAAACTTAAATGGGCTTTATTGTTAGTTAAGAAGGCAGATTACGCTCTTTTACATAAATATGTTTGCAGTGACCGAACTTCATTTCTACATTGTATAAATTTGTACTAATTGATAAGATTCTTACAGTAATATCCCGGCTGCATTTTGCTTGGAGGAGACGCCCATTCGCACGAACGAGCACAGCAGCATGCTCAAGATCAGCGCGTCCGAGCAAAAGTACATCGCCGAGGGCATCGAGGCCGACGTGCGCGCGGATGGGCGCTCGCGTCTCGCGTACCGCAACCTCGTGATCGAGACGTCGTTGCTCACGCAGTCCAACGGCTCGGCGCGTGTGTCGCTCGAGAACTCGGGCACGGACATCCTTGCGTCCGTGAAGCTGGAAGTGACGACCCCGAAGCCCGAGGCGCCGGACGCTGGTATTGTGCAAGTGGCAGTGTCCTGCTCGCCGTCCGTCTCGGCGAAGCTGTCGGGCCGTGCCGCGGAGGAACTGAATGTGGAGCTGTCGCAGCTCATGACACGCCTGCTTTGCTCGTGTCCAAGTGCCGACTTGACGCAATACTGCATTGTGCCTGGCGAGAGCGTCTGGGGCATCAACGTCGACGTCGTCGTTTTCGAGTCTACGGGCAACCTGCCTGACCTTATCTCGATGGCCGTGTACGCTGCGCTAAATGACACGGTCTTCCCTTCCGTGCGACTGGTTGGCGTTGAGGGTGAGGACAAGACGATCGAGGTGGAGACGGACCCTGCTGCGGGCAAGCTCATGGCGGCTGCCAACTGGCCGATCTGTGTTACGCTCAGCAAGGTCGGCGCGTACTTCATCACAGACCCCACGCAAGAAGAAGAGCTTTGCATGACTGCACAGATGAGCGTCGCGGTGGACCCAAGCAGCAACGTGTGCGGCGTGCAGAAGAGTGGCTCCGGCGCGATTGACATGCGTGAGATGCAGGGCATGATCGACGAGGCGTGCGCGCGATCAAAGGAGCTGTTCAAGCTGCTCCAAGCCGCGTTGCAGCTGCAGAGAAAGAGAGACGCCAAGGCAGGTCACAAGCTTGAGCGCGTGGGCTTTTTCGGATAGTGCACCATCATGATCACAATCAGTTCCGAATAGAATACATTTGATGTGAAGAGACTTCAATTTAAATCCATTCGTTTTTCATTTGTGTTTCGCTGCAGCCTCTATTCCTCCATCGCAGTCACTCCCTCCTCTATGACCACGTCCGTGTTCATCTCGGACAAGAAGTTGACGACGCGCAGCAATCGGCCTTGGTAACGCTCGAGGATCTCGATATTCAGCGCGCGGTTGTGAAAGCCCATCGCCTCAAGCTCACTTAGCTGAGCTCCCCACTTCGTTTCTTGATTCAGTGACTGCGCCACAGGCATGATCGGTTCGATGGCATGAATTGGCGTTGACGTGTTTGTGTTGAGCAGCTGCACACAAGCGCACATCAGAATAAACTGATTAGAGTTCAGCTCAGCACGTCTTTATGCAGACACAGTAATTGCACACAGCCATTGAACGTACCTCGTCAAGTGACTTTTCAAGAACACTCCGCGCATCATCCCATAGCTCTGGCAGTCGCGTTCGACTCTCAATCGCTGCAGATTTGGCACCAGAAACGCTCGGCACGTCTTCAGGTGCTGGTGGCGTGTCAGCCTCAGCAGCAATACTCTCCACGAACAGCACTTCCTGTCGGCCGTTCAAACCCAAATCTTGCAAAGTCTTGTCGCAAGCATCGATGCCAAACACACGCCGAGGAAACGATGCAGCAAACTGGAAGCTGCTCGCGGGCTCCCCCGTCACAGCTTCCACCAAATCGAAGACGCGACCGAGTGTGTGATCACGTGAAAATCTCCTCGTCTGCTGCACGCCACCGGGCATGCGCAGCGCAATCCGCACTTGGTTCGGCTCCTCTGCTGCTGGCTCTAGAGCGAGAGACGCAAACTTCTCCGCCTTCCGTCGTTCCTTCTCGCTCGCTGCTTCTAGCGCCCGCGCCGCGGCTGCTGCAATCGCCTCTTCCCGTTTCCGCTCGATTGCCTTCGCGTTCGCGATAGCTTCACTTGGCAAGAGCGCAACCTCGAGGTCTGTATTTAGGATGTTTACTGCGGACTCCGGCTGGAGCTCAGCCACGAGCACCTCGAACGTCTCCTTTCCGTGGCGAACAAACAGCACGTCGCCAACTGTGAGTGTCGTGTGCGCCTTCAGCGATCGCTCGAGGATCTTCTTAAAATCGATCTCACGGTCGCCAAAGCCGGCGCCACGGGGTTGCAAGCTCGCAAACTTGCCCTTCTCAAGGCGGACGAACTTGACTTGGATCGCGTCTGGAAGCTGTCGGGTGCTACCATTTGCGCTTCGGAACAACGATGCTGCTACCTTCGGAGGCAGCCCCACGGTGCCTTCCTCGGCCACGAATTCTAATACGCCCGCATGGGTCAACTGCATAGACGCATCGTCGTCGTTTCGGTACGAGAGCGCGAAGGTGAAGACACCGAGCTCGTGCGCGTTCTGTGGGTTGAGCTCCTCGAGCGCCGACACGGGGAGTGTGATTTTGTCGCCATCGTTGACGGTCGGCACGGGGCGAAGCTGTTGGAGGTACTTGATGCCGCCTGTGAGGCGCTCTTCTTCCAGCGCACGGTCCTCGGCCCGTGCAGCTTCTTCCAGGCGCTCCTGTCGCTTCTGCGCTTGGATCGCCTCCAGCTCCCGGCGCGCCTTCTCCGCTGCGGCGCGCTTGAGGTGCTCGGTCTGCAGCTTGCGCTTCGCCTGGTCGCGGCGCCGCTGCTCCTCCTTCTTCCACTTGGCACCGCGGGCGTTCAGATCCATCTCCATGGCTGCTGTTGCTGAATGTCGAGAAGCTATGTGTGTGGCAAATTGCAAGATGCCCCCGGTTGTCTCGCTGTCTGTTTCTCGTCTCAGCTTCTTTCTTCAGATTTCAGATCGGCGCTTCTGGAAGCTGCTTTGGCGTGACGTAATCTGCGATTGTAGCCTGCTTTTAGTATGGATGAATATGAGCAATTCCAACAAACACAATTTATACTTGGCCTTGGTATGTTCTGTTCGGCCAATGAAATCACTTTCTATTATTTCAGCCAACGGTACACCCTCCACCCTAATTAGTCATGTACTTATCCAAGTGTGATTGCTTCTTTGGTCTGCAAATCAGGTGGCACATTTTTGATTGGCAGTAAATTGGATCATCAATCACTTGATTGGCAGTAAAACTGGATCATTAAGCACTTAATTGGCTGAAATCATGATTCCGAAGTAAGAAGAGCGTACCCACAGTCATCAAATCTCGCTCTCATCATCACTGCAGGCAAGCGACAAGCAAGAAAGCAACGACGAGAGGAAGCTGACGCCCACCGCGCTTCTGTCTCCTCCACTCTCGTGCATTACCAGCAGCAGCAAGCAGCGAGTGGCGCGTGTGTCCTACAAGTGCGTGCGCTGATCGTGTTACATTTGTGCATTTGCTGGCGCGTTCTTAACGTGATCGTGTGCGTCTAAATGGTTCATGTGGGCAGGCACACGGACATGAAAGACAACGAAGAAAGAACACTACTGTTCTCTGCGGCTGAGCAAGGTCGTGTCGAAGTAATTCGAGAGCTGATCAGAGTCGGCGCGGACATTGAAGCCTTGAACAATAAGAGAAGATCTGCGCTGTCGATTGCAGCTGAGAACGGTCATCTTCAAGTGGTCCACGAGCTGACGTGAAAACGAAGGACTCCGACGGAAGAACACCGCTGTTGTATGCAGCTGAGCAAGGTCATGTCAAAGTGGTTCGAGAGCTGATCAGAATCGGCGCGGTCATTGAAGCCTTGAACAATGAGGGAAGATCTGCGCTGTCGATTGCGGCTGATCGGGGTCATCTTCAAGTGGTTCGAGTGCTGATCAGAGCCGGCGCGGACATCAAGACGAAGGACTCCGACGGAAGAACACCGCTGTTCTATACAGCTAAGCAAGGTCATGCCAATGTCGTTCAAGAGCTGATCAAGCACGGCGCCGATGCTGAAACGAAAGACGTCTAGGGTAGACCTACGCTATTATGAGCAGTTGAAAATGGCCACGTCAATATAGTCAAAGTGATTCTTTAAAAGGGCGTCAACACTGAAGCGAAAGACAGCCTCGGACGGACTGCGTTGTGGCATGCTGCAGATTGGAGCCACATTGACGTTGTCGAAGCAATGGTCAGACACGGAGCCGACATCGACGCCAAGGACAGCGTTGGAAGAACAGCTTTGGCGTACGTTGCGATGCTAGGCAACGCCGATTTGCTTCGACAACTCATGAAGCTCGGCGCTAACATCGACGCAACGGATATCAATGGGAGAACGCCGCTCTGGCTTGTGACAAAGTACAGTGTGCTACGCATCGTGAATCTTCTCATCAAGGAAGGAGCGTCAATCCGTGAGTAGATGAAAGAGTGTGGATCGAACAAGGTACCGGACACGCTGCTGACGACCGCTGGTCGTGACGGCTATCGCAAGACTTTCCAAGCACTCGTTGAAGCCGGAGCCCCAGTCAACGTCCACAGTGGAGATGATGGCGAGACGCCGTTGATTTCAGCTGCTCACTGGGAGGATTTCGCTAGCGTCCACCTACTTCTCACACATGAAGGCTGTCTTCGCTATGATGACGTCTCTGAGGACGAGTGTCCACTCATTCCTGCTACACTAGCAACACTAAAGACTCTGTGCGCGGCTACTTTCGAGTACGAGACTCT
>JAADXK010000085.1:0-47681 GCA_023337805.1 Globisporangium barbulae | reverse complement strand
TCGCCAAGAAGGCTGTCCTGGGCGCTGTGCGTTTGTACCAACAACGCATGTCCTCGCAGTGTCTGAGACCGCAACGTGAATGCAGCCATCAATATTCTTCTTCTCTTCGTCAGGAGAGCGCAAGGACATTCACCACCGATGGCATTTACGCGGGGAGGTTCGAGCGATCAGCAAACGTAGCGCATTCAGATTATTTTTGCTGTCTATAGTCGGCAGCAAAGCGGAGCGATGCATTTCATTCTCCGTGTGTACTCAGTAGAGGGCACTGTGAAATGCAGTCACACTTATTTGTCTATATACAAACACCAGCCAGCTAGCGCTTGGAGAACTTGCCCTTGCCGAACGCGCCCTTCTTCGGCTTCGAAACGACTTCAACCGAGTCGCCCTTATCCTTGGAGCGTGGCTGAGCCTTCGCCTTGTGTCCCTTCCTGCCCAGTGTCGCCTTGCGGTTTGCTCGCGCATCCTTCAGCTTGGCGCGCTTCGACGGGAGCGCCAGACCGCGACGCTTCAGCTGTATTCTCTGGAACAGACTCAGCTGTTTTTCCTTATACTTTGAGTGCGCGTCGCCGGCCTTCACGGCGCCACTGCCGCCTTCTTCGTCCTCGTCCTCCGAAATGTCGTACTCCTCGTCACTGATCTCGTCGTCGCTGCTGTCGCTTCTCAGGTCCCCAATTGACGTGGTGACCGTGACGACATCGCCAAACTTGTTCTGCGTGTGCTCATCATCAAAGCGCATGACCTTGGTCACGGCAGCCTCGTCTTCGTCTTCATCCTCAGACTCGTCCTTCTTTTCGTCCTCAGAAACAGGCTCGAGCACGTTGAGCTCCTTGAGCTTTGCCTTTTGCTCTTCACGTCTCTACATAGCAATATAATTCGATTGACATGTAAGATCACAGCAACGACTGGAAGAACAAATCACTTAGAAGGCACTAAACAGCAGGCTCGTACCTGCTTTCTGGCCTCGAGGAGTCGCTTCTGTTGCTTGAACGCTTCCATGTCCAGTCCGAAGCGTCGTCGCTCTTGCTTTCGCTTGTGGAAGCCAGTCAAGTACTCACTGCAGCACAGCACAAGTTGGCACACAGCAAACCGTACCATACGTCAGTAACGGGCTGACTCACGCATTATGCAAGCAAGCATGCATGCAAACGTACACTCGCTTCTCTGGATCAAACGTGATCACCAGCTTGGACTTCTTCTTGAGGTTCGGCTTCCTGTCGCCGCCGCTACCAATGCTGCCCTTCTTGACACCGCCACCACCACTGCCACCCTTCTTCGCACCATGCTTGTTTCCACCACGCTTCATGTTCTTTGCCACTGCCTTGGGAGCCATCGCGATTCAACTGCGTGCGTCACGTACGTCGGTGTGTGGATGTGTGTGCTGCGCGCAATTCCGCTTCGCCACCACCGCTTTGTAATGGCGAAAAGCTCCAACCAACATTGTCAACTAAAAACATTTCTACCGTACTAGACAGCATTAGCAATAATTTACTAAAAATACACGAACAAGTCTACCATTAACACGAAAATATAGCACATAAATAATTTATTACAAAAGAATCCAAGAGCGCTCAATGACAGGACTGCTTGTCACCGAACGCTCTTGCGACGCCAGAGCTGAAGAAACTGTGGCAGCAGCCGACCGTACCCACGCCGACACAGCGCTGCTGGGAAGAAAGAAGAAAAAGCCTCAAGCAGCTCAGTTTGCGAGCGCCGCTATCCAGGAGAGACCGCTTCGCGCTCGCTGCGTGGACCCAGAGCGCGAAGAGAGCAGCATGGGCGAGGAGCCAGTGAAGCCGATTCCGTTCGTGCTGGTCGCCGATGACGGCAGCTTCAGCGTGAACCCGGAGGCGTGCGAGCGCATCGAGCGGATCAAGGGCAAGCTCGTCGTGATCGCCGTCGCGGGTTTGTACCGCACGGGAAAATCTTTTCTGCTCAACCTGCTGGTCCGACATGCGCACAAGGTAGAGAGCAAGGGTCTGGCGTCCGATGCGATGGACAACGCCGGCTTTGCCGTCGGCGGGACCGTGAACGCGTGCACGAAGGGCATCTGGATGTGGGGCGAGCCGATCGTGATGGAAAACGGCACGAACTACCTCTTCCTGGACACGGAAGGCCTGGGCTCCGTCGATCGCGAGCAAACTCATGACACGCGCATCTTTGCGCTCGCGCTGCTTCTCGCGACGAACTTTATCTACAACAGTCGAGGAGTGATCGACGGGAACGCGATCGAAGACTTGTCGCTTGTGGTGAACCTGTCAAAGCACATCCAGACGTCGTCGACGCAGAAGGACACGGGCGGCACGGATCTCCATGACTTTTTCCCATCGTTCATGTGGGTCGTGCGCGACTTTACGCTCCAGCTGCTCGACAACGGGAAGAAGATCTCGTCGAAGCAGTACCTGGAGAACGCGCTGAAGCCGCAAGGTGGGTACAGTGACGACGCTGTCGAGAAGGACCAGATCCGGTCGCTGCTCTCGGATTTCTTTCGCCAGCGCGATTGCGTCACGCTCGTTCGACCCGTCGACGATGAGCAGAAGCTGCGCACGCTCCCAACCGTTCCGTACGAAGGGCTTCGCGACGAGTTCCGCTCCGCGTTTGAGACGTTGCGCAAGCGTTTGTTCGACAAGGCGAAGCCAAAGATGCTCTTCGGGAAGACGCTGAACGGCGCGATGTACACGAACCTTGTCAAATCGTACGTGGAAGCGCTAAACAGCGGCAAAGCTCCTGTGATCTCGAGCGCCTGGAGTCGCGTCGTGCAAGCTCAGTGCGATGACGCCCTCGCAGATTCGATCGAGCTGTACAAGAAGGAGATTGCGTCGCGCATTCGATTGTTTGCATCGCCCCAGCAGTACGAGCAAGACGCCGATTTTGAAGCAACTGACGACGATCGCGAGACGATGTCTGCCATCGACTACGGCCAGGGCGACAACGCCATGTTTGACGAGTACGGCAACCTGCGCAACATCACGGTGAAGCCCGGGTCGCCGACCGAGGACGAGAATCACGAGAACGAGATGATTCCCGTGATAGAGGACGAAGAAGACGACCATCCGATCCGCATTGAGCGGACGCGTCTGCCGTGCTCGGATGAAACTCTGGAGCAAGTGCACAAGGTCTGCAAGCGGATCGCGAAGAAGCGCCTTCGCGAGGTCGTGGATTCGGACATCAGCGACGACGCGAGCCAGTACTTGGAGAACTTCCGTGTGACAGTCTCCGGCATCCTTGATACGTTCAGGCAGCAGAACGCTGCTGCTTCGATGACGTACTGTCGTCATGTGCTGGATAAGCTGAGCCGCCCATCGAAAGAGTATTTGGAAGCCACAGACGACAACAGCCACAAGTCCGCGATGGAGCTCCATCGCGAGACGCAAGAATATCTCCAGGTGTCCATCGACAAGCTCTTCGAAGAGTACTTCTCTCGTGCAGTTGGGCCGTCGGCGGACGCTGCGTATTGTGAGTTTGTTAGTCAGAGCGTCGTGGGCCAAGTCATCCAACGGACCGAGATGAGCAATGTCGCGCACATGACTGAGGTGCGTGCGTTGGAGAAGGAGATGAACGAGATGAGCGTCAAGGTCGCGATCGCGCAGGGCCAAGCCAGTGCGATGCAGGAGCTGTCGCTGCAGCAGAAGCAAAAATGCGAACTGAACGTTAAGGAAGCCGAGCAGCGTTGCCAGAATGAGATCATTGCGCTGCGCTCGACGCTGGAGTTCAAGACGAACGAGCTGGAGCACGTGCTCAACCACAATGCGACACTGAAGCGACTCGCAGACACTGCACAGCAAGGCCAATACCGAGCAACTGAGTTTGCGACCTCGGCGTTCGCGAGCGTGCTCGCAGGATATCTCATCAAGCAGCAGGTGATGCCCGGGAACGTGTCGTCGAAGGCGAAGTGGCAGCAGCGCTACTTTGTGCTGCAGGGGAACCAGCTATCGTTCTTCGACACGAAGGACGACTACGAGCGCTGCCGCTCGGACAACCCGCCGATGGACATGACGGGTGCGATCGTGGAAGACAACTACGCGATCCCAGAGGCGTTCAGCATCTCGTTCGCTGAGAACAAGTACTACCCACTGCACCTGCACGCCAAGTCGCTCGTGACGAAGAAAGAGTGGGTGGACAGCCTTCGCCGCGCCTCGGCCGGCAGTCGCACGTCGTCGTACGGGAGCATGTCCATGTCGAGCAGCAGATATATGCAGTTGTAGCGGTTGTGTGGGCCTGCAGCCTTCTCGTTGTTGCATCCACACAGGAACCTCCATTTTCGCTGTCAAGTGTCCATCGAAACCACGCAAAATGTCCACAGCAGAGTTTGTTTCTCTTGATTTGCATGGTTGGTGTGCTTTTGTGACGATTCAGTAATATGCAAATAAAGTATTACACAAACGTACTTAGAAGAATAGGAATAGTAGTGCAGTACTTTGTGGGACACCCTTCTCGCTCACTTGATGTTTGTATGTGAGGCGGCGCAATTGTGGCCTCCCCATCCAAAACCACCCCTTGAGGTCGCGCACCCGCGGAACAAGCGTTTTGAGGAAGAGATTTACCCGTCGAAAGCAGCAGCCGAGCTCCACGCGTGCCGCCGTCACCATGTTCAAGTCCCAGCTCCGCACGAAGGAAGAGATCCTGGCCATCCGCGCCGCCGAGGAGGACTACGCCAAGCGAACGCTGCTCGCGCAGGAGACCCTCAAGCTCGTGCGCGAAGAGCTCGCGAACTGCTACATGGAGCATGGCGTGAACCACAAGATTGCCTGCAAGGGGCTTCGCGAAGAGTACGCGAAGCTGGTGCGCGATCCAACCCACGGCGCTGGTCTCCCAGTAAGTGCTGCATGTATTAGATGCGTATGCGTATTGCTTGGTGATGGCTGTGCTTGTCCCCGATTATTTGAGTTGCGAGTGTGCGTCCGTGGTGCTTACCGTCTGTGCTGTGTGTTTGTTTGCATTCTGCAGAACCGACCGGAAATCTAAGCCGCGTATACAGTTATGAGAGATCACGGGAAGGAAAAGCTGAGCAAGAAAAACGAAGAAATCAAAGCAAGCATTGATATGGCAGCGATTTGTGTTGTGCCTGTGCAAGAGAAAAAGAAGAATATATAGCGCTCTTCAAAGTTGTAAGTCTGCTTACTCTGACGAGTGCGCATTCCCCGTCTGTGCCGACCATCGTCAGACAAGCGCTATTCATCGAAGAAATGGGTTCGGCGGCGCTTTGCTCTCACTTCTTCGATTCGCTGCAGTGATTGGCGAAGTCCCAGTACATCAGCGTCGGCGAAGTCAGTCAATGTGTCTTCTCGCTGAGATCGAGACTGGCTACAGTACGAGAAATCTCCGGACTCAGCGGCGAATGAGTTCCTGTACGTCACACCAGAGGAGTAACGTTCCTTGCTCTTCCAGTTACTTTCTCTGGACCGGTGCATACCGTAGCCAGGCAGACGCTCTCTTCGACACGATTGCACCAGCATGCCGACATCATCTGTGAGATCGTGGACTTGGTTTTCCATGTCACCGAATCTTGATTGAAGTGATCTGATTGCTGACTTTATCGTGCTTGCTTCGTCCACGATCTTGTCCTGGCATGCATCGCAGCTGGTGCGCAGGTCTTCGTTCTGCACGTCAAGCTTGTGAGAACGAGCGCGTCCGGTTTCAAGATCAACGCACAATTGTGTTTGAATGCAAGAACCTGTTTGTGAAGCTGCCGAACGGACCCGTGGAGGTTATCGATGTTGGTCGTGATGGCCTTCAGTGACTCCACCTGAGTGCGGTGATCAGATGCTTGAGCACGAAGCGATGCACTCATTTCCGCGAGCTCGCTCTGGATCGGAGCTGTGAGTTTCTCCAGTGCATCCTTGTCGATTTGGGCTCGATCACTTGGCAAAAAACCTGGCTTGGTCGCATCTTGCAGCAGTTCACCGCGATTCACTTGGCGTTGAAGAGGCACTTGGCGAGAATGATTCTACAGGAGTTTGCAAGCGGATCAAGTTCAGTACACTGGCATCCCATTTTGGAGATATGCGAGTAGCATTTCACCAACAATTTCTTCTTGACTAGAGTAGAGCAGGTTCTGGGATTGTGAGAACGAGCCTTGCGACTGCGAGGTGAATCCGCCCAAGTCATCGTAGGCTTTGCGGCACAATCAAGTTCGATCAGGACGCTTTGTCTTGGTTCGGCACAAGTAACAGACCACTTGACGTACCTTCTTGTGACTGCGAGTGAGACGAGCTATTCGTAGTCGGCGTATGCTCGGGATTGAATGATGTCGAGCATTGACTAGACGGTCGTGAAATAGAATGCTGCCTCGGAATCATCGGCTGTTGCTGGCTGGCTCGCACCGGAAGCTGGCTCATTCGCTGACGGACAGGTCCATATTTCGACGCATTTGTTGGCGTTGGCTGCGAGAGGGGCAGCTGGAGTTGCTGATCGTCACTTGAACTTGGCCCGCTTCACCAAGCACATAAACACACGCAGAGGCAACGAAGAAACCGGTAAGCTTTGTCAACATCTCGTTGCCGCACGACCGACCACTTGAACACAATTGTGTCCGTGCAAGCAACCAGCTAGTTGTGCTTACGTTTTCCGTCGCTGGAGCAGTTGCGAAAGCGAAATGACTTCTCGACGCACAGACATGACAGTAAGGCGTGCTTCCTTGCTTCTCTACTCTGTCTTCTGCTGTGTCTTGTGCGAGGCGAATTGCGGAATGACATGCGGAATGCGAGTTGAAGGTAACTTCAACTTTCAAAAATGCGGATTCCGCACTCACCTGTTGGGTTCAGCCAATCATAGCTCGAAGTCTCTATAAAAGCACAGTGTTGCTCTTGTAGGGAAGATTCCATTTGGACCATGATCCTCACAGTATACCACCTCGGGACGAACATGGAGGACATGACGGACATGAGAAGTGCGAGCAACAAACATGTAACGAAGGGGCAATCTGCATAGATGCGAATGATAGTGTATTACGGATCAAGATTAAGGCTGATGTGTTCAAGGGCGTATCGGTTTGCAGTTAAAAAGAATAGTTTGTTGTTCTTCATCGTGAATCTCAGTGGATTGACAGATAAAAGGTTTCTCCTCATTTACGCCCATGAAGCAAACGAATGCACATATACGTTCTACTTGCTATTCGCACACATGCGCACACATGGGAGACTATGTGACTTGCATCGGTTTGCAGTTAAAAAGAATAGTTTCGTTTGTCTTCACCGTGAATCTCAGTGGATTGACAGATAAAAGGTTTCTCCTCACTTGCAAGTCGCCAATCACGCCGCACACTCGAGTCAAACACATACACACATGCAGCAGTGCATACGCACATACACACATAGCTGAACTGCAGTCGGGGAATGTCAGAGCTTTTTTTGTTTCTCGAGTATCAACAACGCGAACTGCTGTGCAGCCGCTCAGAAGACCGTCGTGAAAATGTCGAGATAAAGGAATCATCATCTTCCGCACGTCATACACATATAATACACACATGCACGCACTTGTTCACCACGCTGGTTACTACGGCCTGCGGTTGCTCCCGCCTCAGCTCCAAGCCGCGCATTCTCGCTCTGGTGGGCTGTCTAGCAAAAGTCTGTTTGTGCTTGTGACCTTGGCGGCAAAAGGCGAACGAGCTGTCCATCCGTTTCCACACTGTAAAAACTGTATAAAAAAGTGTGGCACGTAATTACGAAGTGCAAAACAATATTTTTGATTTGAATCTTTTCCACCAATCAAGAAATATATTTCAAAATTTGACAATTTCATGGATCCAATTTCGTCCTTAAAATAGAGTATTTTAAACGTATTTGCAAAAATATTGGTATTTTGTAGAAAAGTACAATGTTTAACGCTGAGTAAAAGTTGTGAAATCTTGGCTTGCGCTTATAATAGCGATCTCAATACAAAACGGCAAGCCAAAATTTCGCAACTTTTAGTAATAATTTTTATATGAAACACACCTCAATAATAGCCTCTTTAAAATATGTTTTTGGACAATAAAAATACGTTTGATATTAAAATTACTTTGCTCTGGTTGAATAAAAAGTGTTTGATTGAACAGCGATAGAATCCACGCGGGAATATGCAAAGAGTGCTGCAGCCGCAAGATCCGGCGACGCCCAGCGCCATGGACGGCGGACCTGACGCGGACGCGTGGCGCTGGCGCAACGATAATGACGCAATGAGCACGCACTTTGACGCTGACCATAGACTCTCGCTGGATGAGAAGCGTGTCGGCACCTCTGGTACGTACACGGATAGCGTAACTCGCGAGACTCTTCGTTATGATGGATCTTGGATTGCAACACGTTTGATTGGCATGTATGCGCGACCATAATTCTAACGCATGCAGAGGTGCTTCGTAACGTATTAGTGACGTCTTTTGAAGAACTGCTGGCGCGCGAGCTGGGGAAGTCGCAGCAAGAGCAGGAAGGCGCGAATGCGCAGGGCACGAGGAACGGGAGTGGAGCGAGGCGAAAAGCTGTTCAGAAGAAACCTTTTCTAAAGAAAGGCGACCGAGGGTGGTGGATGCAGCGGCCCGATGTCAAAGCAAAGCTCTCCAAGCACGTGCTCACCTCGAAAGATATCGATGGCGCTGAGAGCAACAGCTCCAGAGCAACGACGGCGGCTGCCAGCGCCAGCTTGCGAAGCTCAAACCAGCAGACTGCGGTACGGAAGAGCTCGAGACTGTCGCTTGAGCGTCAGCAAAGCCAAACGTCAGATGCGTTCGAAAGAAGGCGCCGAGTCGAGCCGCAAAGACAGCATACAACACCATTACCACCACCTTTATCACCTTCAATTCGACGGAAGCAGCAAGTACCAGAACGACATCCACCTTCACCGTTACCGTCTCCACCGACACCATCTCGACAGCCGTACAGCAGCGGTTACAGCAATCAGCAGGCAATCGAAAGTCAACCAGCAGCAACTCGACTCAGCGATTCGATGAGGACAACAGCAAGCGTCGACACGTTGGGAATGAGTCGGGTTCGCCAATCCTATGAAGCACAGCTGGAACGAGAGGCAGACGAACTTGCTGACTTTGAAGCGATCGAGAGGGAGCTGGCGGCCGAGAAAGACGCCTATCTGATGGAGAAGCAGCAGTTTCGACGAGAGAGCGACTCGTTTGAAGCAAAACCAGTGCCGTCGTGGCACTTTTCCTCTGAGTCTCAATTAGAATCCCAGCAACAGCATCCACTGCCGCAAGACACGAGCTTCCAGAGCCTCGATGCGCGCGGTGATGGCGGCAACCTGGACTTGGATGCGCATTCTTTGCTCCTATTCGCCGATGACCCGTCGTTCTCGAGCGACAGACGACGCATCAGCGATCATTTTGTAGCATCTCAGCCTCATCACTACGCTGCAGATGAACTCAGCGCCATCAGCTTGAATGACTCCGAATCGTGGGACAATCACCTATCCGAGCAATTGCCTCATGCCTACCCGTCACGAGGGAGCCTTTCGCCGATACCGAAGCGTGACAGCGCATCGAAACTGCTTGATGGCGCTCAGAGCGACTTCGCCCATGGGTACGGGTCCTTTAGCAACAACACGACGTATCCAGCTGATCAGCACACCAACAGATGTCGAGCGAGCGACGTGTTCTCTGAAGGTCTCTACGGATTTAATGACGACGCTAGAAGCCACACCAGCGAGCTCAAGCCGCCTGTCCGAGGTGAGCCTCCAGTATCAGCGTTGATGCAGCAATTCTTTGGCGGCAATCAAGGCTCGTCGTCTGACCGAGCTGACGAGGACGAGCAGTATGACACGTCGCACGATTCGGACTACTACCAGGATGAAGCAAACGTCTATCAGCCAAGTTCGGTGCGGTCACAAGGCAAACCTCGACAGTACGAAGATGATGAGCCTGTCAACGCCCAGTCAGCACGTAAGACGAGATTGCAGGTCAAGTCGAAAAACAGTTCAAGCTCCTTGGGGCGGACAGCAACCTCAAATCAATCAGCGAGTGGGAGTCGAGGAAAGACGAAACCCTTGATACCAGCTCGACAATCTAGTTCAGCAGCCAATGCCAGTAAAGCGGCCAACCCGCTAAGCACAAAGGGTCGCACGGGGCCGATTCTGCCGGTTGTGATCGAAGAGAAGCTCTTTGAGCTGGAAGAAGAGGTGAAGTTCTACAAGGCCGAAACGCTCCAGCTGCAGAAGAAGAAGGACTTTTACGACCAGGCAGTGAAGAAGCTGGCGAAGGAGCGCGAGGAGTTCGCGAGATATCAGAGCGAGCAGAGCGTGCTGATCGAAAAGGAATGGGAGAAGGAGCGGCTTAAGATGAAGCGCGAGGAAAAGCTCATGGAGCGCCAGATCAAGCTGAAGTTGAGCGCCGCCGCCTCGCATCACGACCGCAAGGAGCGCGCCGAGATCGACGCGCTGAAAGCGCAAATCGTGAAGATGCAGCTGGACGAGAAGGCGCGGACTAACAAGTGGAAGGCGATGAACGACAACTTGCGGCAGCGCGTCGGGGTACGTGCGCTTGTGTAATAAGAGCAAGCGTTGTTGATTTTCTCTTGCTAATGAAGTTGTGTGTGTCTTTGCTAATCCAACAGGAGCTGGAGGACAAGAATCGAGAGCTGAGTGAGGAGATCAAGTTCCTGGAGAGAGACCGTCTCGAGCAGTGGGAAAAATACGAGACGCTGCTGAAGGAGAAGCAGCAGCAGCGACCGATCAAGCATCCACCAGCAACAGCGAGAGTGTCGTACAGCGGTGGCTCTGCTTCTCACTTTGATCTGGACGCAGAGCGCGAGCTTCGAACCGTGAACGATCTCTTCGCAATCAAGGACACTGCTGAAGAATTGCTGCGAGGTTGGCAGAGCCGTGAAGAAGATGACGCTGGTGCAGTGCAGCCGACGAGCAGCACGAACGGATTGTGTAGTGACGACACTGCAGGGAGATTCTCACCATTCTATTCAGCTTCCGCACGGCTAAGCCAGTCTTCAGCAGGCCACAACGAGAGTGAGTTCAGACATTCTGGAGAACAGCAACCTGGACACAATGCTTTATCGTCATCAAAGTCTTCAAAATCGTCGAGCGCGTCTCTGAAGGATGACGGTGGTAATGGCAATGCCGAGAACGAGTCAAGTGTAGCTGCAGTGCATTCTTCCAAATCGTCGCCTGTTTCGGAAGAGCCCAAGCGCATTGAGCAAGAAATTGTGCAGCCAGGCGGGAAGCGGGAACTGATCTATAGCGACGGTAGTAGGAAGATCTTCTTCGCCGACGGCAATGAGAAAGAGATCGCCGCCAACGGCGACACGACGATCCGGTTCACGAACGGCGACCGCAAGGAGTTGTCGCCGGACACGGGCATCAGTATTTATTATTATTACGAGGCGCAGACGACGCTCACGACGTTCCCGGACAAGACCAAAGTGTACGAGTTCCCGAACCAGCAGGTGGAGAAGAGCTTTCCGGACGGCACGACCGAGATCTCGTTCGCCGACGGCATCACGAAGACGATCCGCCCGAACGGCGACGAGTTCTCTGTCTTCCCCGACGGCACGACCATGCTCGAGCAGAAGGACGGGCTGCGCGAGGTCACGCTGCTCAACCAGAAGCAGATCCGGTACTACCCGGACGGCCGCATGGCGTGGATCACGCCCCAGGGGAAAGAGACCCCCGTGCGCTCGGACGCCGAGCTCAAGAAGCTCATGGAGAGCTTGTAACATGCTTGTGGTACCACACGCAATCTGATGTGTTAAATGGAATGGAGTCTGCTGCACCTTAAAGCAGCAAGAGAGCAAGCGCGATATGACGTCGACAACGATTGTAGCACCGCGCGGGTGGTGCCCTTTTCGTCGGTTTGTACGGTATGGCAAACAGAGCACGGCCATCTATCCTTAATCGCATTGGAGGCCGAAACTTGCTCCATCTTCCCACTTGTCCAATTTGACGGTGGAAAAAATGAGGCAAGTGTGACGGATGTACCTTGAGACAGGTGGACTGGCCCAGTGGTAAGTTCACAGCCCTGAAGCCCAGCAATATTGGATAAATATGAACTGATTCAACTGTACAAGGCAGGTATGGTTTCGTAAAACGATATCGAGTTATGAAGTATCGGATAAAATGTTTATGCAAACAAGAAAGGATACGAAAAAAGTAACCTCAACTGGTGAAACCTTGATGTTCTGTAAGATTAGGGTGCAAATCATAAATATGATCTTATTCCTGGAGCTTTTCAAATAAGGACGAATGAGTTCGAATCTCAAATTAAACCATTTAACTTTTGATTTATTTTTGAAACGGGTTCCTCTTTCTGTAAACCCATTTGCACACATATCCCACTATGTATCGCAACAGTTTCTGACCAATCTTGGTGTTTCCGCTTTCCACCCCTCGCACAACGTCACAAGAAGAGAAGCCAAAGTCAGCATCCAAGAGAGGAAGCTGCGAGTATGGACGACAGCACTGCCGCCGTAGCCCCAGCGGCTTCACCACCACCAGCACCACCAGTACCATCGCCATCACCATCGCCGCCTCCCCCGCAGCCGTGCGCGGTCGAGTGTCGTTACTACCAGAGCCGCGTAGCGAGCGCGGCAAAGCGTCTGGAGCTGACGTCGCGCGGCGTTGAGCTGTTGCCGTCGCTCTCTTGTTCGTCAACGGACGCCGCCGCCACATCAGCCACCACCGCGCGCGACAAGAGTGCCGACGTGATTCCGTGGAGCGACGTGCTCGGCGCGTCCGTGCTCTCGCTGGATGCGCTCATGCACGTGCCCGGATACAAGATCAAAGGTGCGGCGGTGAACCCGCGCACAGATTTCGTGGTCTTCGGCTGCATCCCAAAGTCGAACGCGATCAAGAAGTCGATTCTCACGAGTGGGTTGCAGGTGCTCACGTGTTTTGGCGGTGAGCCGGTCGACGAGACGGCACAGGAACCCCACAACAATGACAAGAAGCGCAAGCGCAGCACGGCGCCGGCGTGCGGACCCTGCGACCGCGTGCTTGTGCAGTGGGTCTTCCGCTACAACGCCGAGGACGCCAACACGTTTGTACCGCAGATCGTGCAGGCGATCCGGGAGCGCGCCGACCCGCGTTTCATTAAGCCAACGATAGAGCCGGAAGTGGAGTCACTGAATCGACGGGTAAGTGTGCTGGTGTTATCGTTTATTGCTGTGTTCAATGAGCGATTGATTGGCTGACGATTCTGCTTCACTGCTGTGCTTTCTCCTAGAAATATTTGATTCTCGTAAACCCCGTGGGCGGCACGGGCAATGCGCGCCAAGTGTACAACACCATCGCGGCGCCGATCCTACAGCAGAGCGGCATCGACTGCGAAGTCGTGGTCACCGAACACCAGCACCACGCGACGGAGATCGCCATGAATATGCCGCTGGACAAGTACGACTGCGTCGTCGCAGTCGGCGGCGATGGGCTGCTCTCGGAAGGTACGCTACCGTATGTTACAACCTGTTCGAATATGCGGTCGACTGGTTCTAAATGCCATGTTCGCCTCATTACAGTCGTCCAAGGCCTCATGAAGCGCATAGATTGGAAAGAAGCGATCAAGCAGCCGCTTGGGGTATGTTGGCATTAGAATCTGTCGAACTCTCTATGCATAATGATGATGTGGAATCTGATGATATGTCGTTTATGATTCAATTCGAATCCGTGTTTCCTTAGCTGCTCCCCGCTGGCTCGGGCAATGGCCTCAACGCGACGCTGCTCTACCGCAGTGGCGAGAGCTTTGACCTCGTGAACGCGACCTACGCGCTCGCCAAGGGCGTGCCGCAGGAACTGGACCTGGCCAGCGTCGTGAACGGCAAGGAGGAGGTCATGTACTCGTTCCTGTCGTTCGAGTGGGCGTTCATGGCGGACGTGGACATCGACTCGGAGCGGTATCGCATGTTTGGTGGCATGCGCTTCACCATGTCGGCGATCGCGAAGCTGCTCTCCAAGCACAAGAATTACACGGGCAAAGTGCGGTACCTGTCGTCCGAGAAGGACACCATTGCACCGCCAAAGTACCACAACCGAGCTCATGACCCACTCGAGGTTGGTGCGCTGTGTCCGACGTTGGACTGTTTGGCCTTGGACTCCAGCAGCAAGAATGATCCAGAAACCTCAATAGCCTTGGTCGAGGTTGTAGAGGAAGAGACCCAGGAGTGGAAAGAGCTCACGGGGCCGTACCACATGTTCTGGGGCGTGAACGTCTCGCACACGGGTGCGCAGGGCTACCTGGCACCAAACGCGGCCATCGACGACGGCTACTACTACATGCTCGTCGTGGAGGGCGCCTACTCGCGCCTGAACATGACGCGCATGCTCTTTGGGCTCGAGGACGGCACGCATATTGGCAAGAAGCAGGTCCAGCTCATCCGCACACGCGCGTTCACGCTACAGGTGGACAACCCGGAGGACCGCTTATGCGTGGACGGCGAGCTTTTCAGCGGTCCAGAGATCAAGGTATGTTGTTGTTTTGTTGGTTTGCTTGATTACTGGTGGTGGACATTAATACTGACGAAGCTGCTGGCTTTGCTGATACGTGATTTTAGATCGAAGTGCATCGAGCGCTCGGTCGCGTGGTTTGCTTACCACCGAAGCCGAAGGTTGCTTGAATCTGTTCTATGTAATGCCGGGTTGCGAAGCGGCGGCTGTGCGTGACGACAATGAGCAGCACAGCAAGCACCCTCGTGGTCTCCTCTCTTTCCAGTTTTGATTTTCTTGTAAGCTTTATGATTGTATGCGCTTTGGGTTCCATTATCAGCTTGTGTATGTTGTCACTGCATCACTACATTGCACGCGCGGATTCTGTGGACTGAATTCCATCCACGATCCGAGCAAGATGAGCCATGTCACAGAAAAGTCACTATTTTTCTGATTCATTTTAGTGACGCATATCTCATTCTGATTCCGTGCATTTTTCTCGCATGCACAGGAAAGATGATGACTCGTCTGCATGTGTATGAGTCTCCAGTACGAGCCTCCATGGTGACTCTCTCCATGCCGTCACGGTACACTCACTCGTTCTCGCGTGTTTCACTCATGCTCTGCTCTGTTCCTGTTTCGCTGGAGGGGTGCAACGATTCACTCCCCAGTTCAATATGGAAGGAGGCTTCTTCGCTCCAGCTCCTCGCATTTAACATCACGTTGGATTTCCATTAGCATGCGTGATGCATTTTGCTGCGAGGCACGTGCATGAGAGCTCTCCAGCTTTCCAGACTCTCTTGCGCTCTAATCATTTCGGCAGATGACGCTTTTCGAATCAGTATCAGCTCCACCACAAGAAAAACGACCTTCATTGACGGCGCTTTCCTTCAAGGCGTCAACATGTCTATCCAACATCATGTCAATAATGGAAATGCTGGGTGGTGCATCATGCAGATCGCAATCATGCATCATCCAGTCGTCACCCTCGCTCCTTTTCTTCCTTCACCCAGATGGGCGTGCATGCGTTGTGTTTATTTCCAGTCCGCCCCTCCGAGGGCTTTTCCGAGAACTTTTGACGGGGCTGTGCTCTCTGTATCGCCAGTGAGCGAGCTGGCCTCATCACCGCGTTCTTTCGCTCGCTCACTTGGTAAAATAGATCGCGCCGCACGAGGAAATCCATCCGTCCTTCACGATGGACGCAGCATCAGCGGACAAGCGCAGCGCGTCACGACCGCCGCACTCACGCGTGGTCGAGTGGCGCTGCTTCCAGAGCGGCAGCGCCGTCGTGAACGACGTAATGGTCACCACTAAGCGCCTGCGCGTGACGCAGCGCGGCGTGGAGCTGTACCACCCGAGCTCTCCGGCGCCACACGACGACGAGGACGTCGACAACGACGATGACAGCGGTGAGCGCCGCTCTGCAGTCGCAGTCGTGACCAAGAAGAGCCAACCAGCAACAACAGCGAAAGCGTACGCCGTCCATGGCGTGATCCTGTGGCAGGACGTGCTCGGCGCCGCCGTGCTGGACAGCAGCGCGCAAGCCGCAGCACTCGTGCCGGGCTACACACCGCCATATCCATCGAGCGTAGGCGAGAAGGGCGTCGAGTTTGCGGTTTTCGCGTGCGTCCCGAAGCCCAAGGCGCCCCGGTGGCGCGGCGTCGTCTTTGGCAGCAAGTTCGACGCCTTCCCGTGCTTTGGACGACGCGAGTCGGACGACCAGGAGGCGAACGTCATGAGCGAGATCGACCAGAGCAGTATCAGCAGCGTCAGCAAAGCGGCTCCGCTTAATGGAGAGACGGCGTCTTCGGTCGCGCCCCCGCGCGAGCGCGTGCTCGTGCAGTGGGTCTTCCGGTACACGGGCGAAGACGCCGCCGCGTATGCGACGCGCACGGTACGTGCGATCCAGAGACTCGCGGACCCGCGCGTCGCGCACTCGATCAAGCCCGCCACTGGCAAGGAGCTGCCGCAGCTCAGCCGCCGTGTACGTCCCACCACCAGCATGGTACTTATTTGGTGCTTGGTACTGACTGTGCCACTTGTTGATACCTTTAATCCCTTGTAGAAGTACCTGATACTGATCAACCCGGCGGGCGGCACCGGCAATGCGCAGCAGCTGTACGACAACGTGGTCGCGCCCATACTGCTGCAGAGCGGCATTGAGGCCGAGGTGGTCGTGACGCAGCGTCAGTACCACGCAAGCGACGTGGTGGCGGCCGCGCCGCTCGGCGCCTTCGATTGCATCGTCGCGGTCGGCGGCGACGGGCTCCTCTCTGAGAGTGAGTCATTTCCTCTATACATGACCAGCTTGATACTTGACGTTGACGAGCTCTCTGCACCATTCATTTGTGTGGTTTGTAGTTCTGCAAGGCATTATGAAGCGCCCCGACTGGGAGCAAGCCGTTCAGCAGCCATTGGGCGTACGTACAACAGCCAGGCATTGCTTGGTATCATGGCTGCAGAGCTCTTGGCTGACTAACCCCTCATGTTCATACCCTGTGTAGATCATCCCTGGTGGCTCAGGCAATGGTCTGGCGGCGTCGTTGATGTACCGTAGCGGCGAGGCACCTGACGCGCTCAACGCGACGTTCGCGCTCGCCAAGGGCGCTGCGAGCGAGCTGGACATCTCGAGCATGAGCGACGGCAGACAGAAGGTCATGTACGCTTTTATGTCGCTCGAGTGGGCGTTCATCGCGGACGTGGACATTGAGTCGGAGCGCTACCGCATGTTCGGTGGCCTGCGCTTCACGATGTCGTCGGTTGTCAAGATTCTTTCGCGCCACAAGCAGTACAACGGCACACTGCGGTACCTGGACTCGGACCAAGACGCGCGGCCGCCGACCAAGTTCCACGAGCGCACTCGAGACCCGCTCACGTCGAACGAGGGGGACGCGACTCGACCGGCACTCGAGTGTCTTTCTCAGCGAGACGCGCAGACTCAGTCTCAGGACCCACTGCTAGCAGCTACTGGGCAATGGAAGGAAATCTCGGGCTCGTTCCACATGTTCTGGGCGATGAACGTCACGCACGCCGCCAGCGACGGGCACATTGCGCCCATGGCAGGCATGGACGATGGCTACTTCTACCTTATGTTCATGGAAGGTCCGTTCTCGCGCATGAGTCTCGTGAAGCTGCTGCTCGGTCTGGAAGACGGCTCGCATATTGGCCAGAAGCGCGTGCAGGTGATCCGGACGCGCGCGTTCACGCTGCACACGGACAATCCGGCGGACTTGCTCTGCGTTGACGGCGAGCTCTTTAAGGGCCCAGACGTTCAGGTAAATTTGTCCATCTCCCATGCAAAGGGTTGTGTAAATTATTGTATGAGCTTACAGGAGGACTGTGTGTGCGTGGCTGTGTGCAGGTGGAGGTTCATCGCGCAATGGGCCGCGTCATGTGCTTGCCCGAGCGAAGATAGAGACCGAGCAAGAAGTGAGAGAGAATCAAGGCTTCGTATCATCATCATCCCCCACCAACAAACCATCAGTAACTATCAATTTATTTGCTTGCACGCGAAGGAATGGCTGAGTCATTGTATCTTGTGTCACACGCCCTGACGCTTTCTCATTGGACACACGCAAGTCGCTATCCAAGCTTCATGAGATTCATTCACACACAGGAGGAACACAAGTGGATGGCGCCTGTCGGTCAGAGGAAATCTTTACAAAGGCGCTATTGCAATCTCCGTGGCCCTTTGGAGAACCAAGCTCCGCTGCTGTCGAGTTGCCGCGACCGACCACAGCTTTGGAGCACCGCACATTTCCACAAGCTGGTTCGAGGACCACGCATTTCGAATATCATCATGCCAAGTTTACGAAAGTGGCCAAGCAGTGAAACACAGAACCTGCGGCTTTCATGCACGCCATAAGACCTTCGCGGCCCCTTGACTGTCTTTTTGGAGGCGCTGACTGGCACAGATTCCTATCCAGAGCGATCTGCTCGCGGTTGCCTGACTTTTTGGCCGCCAGGCCCGCCGAATCAGGCTCGCTCAGCTCTCAGATCTCAGTATTCGCACATTCGACTCCAAGAGCTCAAACTCCACAGCACCTGCTGCAGAGAGAAAACGCACACAAAATGCTCGGCGCACGTGTTCTGTTCCTGCTCGTGGCTCCCACAGCGCTCATCGTGAGTGCATGCGCGCTTGAAAGTGTCGAGGCGGCTGAGTCCCGGCCATCGACTCGGAACCTGCGCAGCAACCAGCAGTTCGACAACCCGGACAAGAAGCCCGAGTGGTTCAAGACTTTGGCTCTTGACCTGCAACGTTAGACAAGAAGTTCGACACTGACAAGTAGGACAACAACGCGAAGCCTGCGGTCACGAACTTGAACCCGTCCAAGGACTCCAAGTCATTGAACCTAAGCGAGATGCTGGATCTCCTGAAGCCGACGCTTGTTCTCCTCAACCCGCCCAAGGACGACTCGACCAGGAAGTACGAACTTGGGAAGCCGGCAATCACGTACCTGGAGTCGAACAAGGGTGGCTTGGACAAGAAGTACGACGACTCGGTAAAGGACCCCAAGTCCCAGCAGAAGCCATAGTCAGACGAAGAGTTTGACATTCCGGAGGATCAGACTGAGGTCGAGAGCACCAGGCGCACCTTCCACCCCCCGTACTAGACAACGTCGCTCGTTCACGAGACCAGTCGCAGTCGAAGCGTGTTGAGTCAGACGGCTCCTGTACGTGTATCAAATGCTCGTTTGTCTCATTTGAGTGGATGTCGCGCTCTGGCTACTTCGCGCAATTGTCCACGTGGTTTTAGAGGTGAGAAATGTCCACATGATGACGACACAAATGTCCACTTCGCTACGCCAACAACAAAGTCTTTTTCTCGTTTCATCATCCCCCTGAGCTGTCTCCTCTGTTTGTAGGCAACCTTTGCCAAAGTGCCAGACTCTGGCGGTCATGACAGCCCGCAGCTGCTGCAATAACAGCATGGCGCGCCAGGGAACGTTTCTCTGCGGCCTCGCGCTCTGCAACCAGCTCACGATCGTGCTCTTCGAGGTCCCGATCATCGTGTTCGTGATCTGGACCAAGCGCCACAGTCTCGATGGACGAGAGCTCTTGAGCCTCAGCTCCGCGTCCCTCGCCGCTTTGCTCCCGTACGCCTACATGCCGCTGACGATGGCCTGGAGCCACAGCCGGCTCCTGGGGGGACGTCACGACGCTCAGGGGCTACTTCCCTCACGTGTGTCGTGGGGACTGGCACATTCCGACTCTTCTCGACTCATGAAGATCTGTGGACGCGGCTGTACCTCTACGGCGTGGCCCTGGTCACGCGTGAGATCCCATCCCACCTAGCGATCCCAGTGCTGGCAATCGGACCCATGAGCTCATTGCGAGGCCTCATCACTGTCTACAGCCCAACAAGAGCCGCCAGTTGAGCTCACAGCCGACTAATGGACTCGACGGCGCGGTGCTGGGCTAGCTACTGCTCACCGCGTACGTCTTCTACACGCTCGTGTTCCACTCACTGGCCAATGCGCGCGGTGGCATCATCTACAGCGGGATTGAAGCGGTTGCAATAGTTGATGCGCGGCTGGCGGTGCATGAGACGGAAGCAATAGTTTGTGCTTAGCAAGTCCATGATCTCAAGGAACATGATGTTCTTGTCACGCGCTGCGAACGAAACAGCGTTGATGATGTCGCTTGCTTGCCCTGCGGTCAGCTTCGGGGCGACGAATACCATGTCGCGCGCGTGTCTTGCTGTTGAAAGCGGCACCAGTGAATCCAAAGTCGCCGTTGAGCGTCGAGCGGTTTTCTGTCAACCCAAGCATCAGGTTTTGAAACGATGGACCGTTTTTGTACTGGCGAAACTGAAACTGAAATTCTTTCTTTCGAAAGGTCCACAGTTTGCAATTTGAACAAGAAGCGAGCGGGACGCATGGGGCGCCGCAAGCCTCTGCACGTGCAGCGCAAGCGGCCGCGTGACGCAGAGCAAGGTAGCGGGAGTCGTGATGAAGCAAAAGAAGCTAATGTGGCGATGCGCTTGCTGGAAGACATCGGCGGTGGTGGCCACCAGGACGCCAGCGGGTGGGAACCGCTGGCGAACAACGGGAAGAAGCAGAAACGACGGCGAGTCAGCTACGAAGACCCGATCCTGCGAGTGCTAGAGAGAGTACTGAGTAGTAGTGCTATGGAAGTGGCTCCGCTTCGACTGACGTTCCGTGACGCGTGGACGGCGCAGTATCGCCAGGAAGCGCTGTGGCTTGAGTGGCGCGTCCCACAGCAGCAGGTGAATGCCGCATTCTTCAAGGCGATTGCTGCGTATGAAGAGCGCATGATAGCAAGTGGAAAGATCGCAGAGAGCAGCGAAAGAGTGACGATTGGATTGGAGCTCCATGGACCAGCTAGACGAGTCACGTTGTGTGCAGATGATAGTGGCGACAACGATGACTCGAGGCTGCCGACGGCGCTGCTGCTCTACGACCTCTTCCCAGAAACGCACGCACTGTGGAGCCCGCATCTGGTGAACCTCGTGCACAATGAGCTGCTCGTGATGGAGGTCGTCCGATTGCGTGATGGTGGTCGTCAGAACGATATTATCAAGGAGGATGGCGGCGACTCGTTCATGTGGCGAGTAGGGGTTGCCTGGCGTCCGTACCGTGATCAAGTGATGCACAATCATCCCCACGTCACACTTCCTGTACGAAACGCGTCTTACCATCGTAGCATGCACAACATGATGCTCTGGGCGCTCAGGAACGCTAGAAGAGCTCAGCAACAGCAATGCGAGTACCGGTACTGGAAGGAGATTGATGTGCTGTACGACCAGTACGTCGGGCGAATTCACAACCGAGAAGACCAGCAGCGTCCAGACAATGACGACAGTGACGCTTTGCAGAGCGTGTCGTTCGACATTCACGATATCTACGCGCGTATTGACACGCAGCAGCAGCTAGCGCGCAACACGAGCAACTTTGAGGAAGCGAGTGCGCGTCATGAAAGTGGGACGAGTCTCCTGCCGAGTCTGCGTCCGTATCAGAAAGCCGCCGTCTCCTGGATGCTCTCGCGAGAAAGACCCACGGCGGGTAGTGCTTCTGACACCCATCAGATGAGTCTACTGGTTCAGTTCCTAGGCTTCGAGAGCTCAACTGGCGGAGCGCTAGCCTACGATCCATTCTGCGCTCACTTCTACGCTTCAAGTGGTGACTGGGCTTATGGAGAGAACGACGAAGCTCTGCCGGCTAACGCAAAATTTGAGCTGTCATCTGTGCGTGGAGGCATCCTGGCTGACGAAATGGGACTGGGCAAGACTGTCGAAGTGATCACATTGGTTTTGAGCAACCCATGGCCGGAAGATCGTCCAGTGTTGCAGTCCACACACACAATGCCACATCAAGACAGCGAGTCGGATGATGAGTCTATGGCACGCGACTGCATCTGCGGATTCAACTTCAACGACGGAGAAGGACGCGGATGGGTCCAGTGCGACTTCTGCAAGACGTGGCACCACCAGCTCTGCACAGGCTACAACGAAGGAGCCGCGCTTTTTACAAGCCAAGCGAGTAGCAAAGGCTCATCAATCCATGGTGATCATGACGTATTCGCACCAGGCTCGTTCATGTGTTTCCACTGCCAGACGGTCGAGAAGCCCGAGTTCTCGTGCAAGACAACACTCATCGTGTCTCCCGAAGCCATCCACGACCAGTGGGAGACGGAACTCAAGCGTCACGTCAAGCCGGGCGTGCTGAAGCTGCTGCGGTACCCTGGTGTGAAAGCATTGCGCAGTCGACTGGCTTCGCTGCGAGGCCCAAGCGCCGACTGGCAGATTCTAGCGAACGCCGGTCTCTACTTGGCGTCCTACGACGTGGTGCTCACGACCTACGAGGCGCTGAGCTCAGATCTGTACCACCTCCCGACCGATGTGATGCACGAGCGGCGCTCGAGCACGCGGCAGAAACGCAAGAAGTACGCGTTCGTGGCATCGCCTTTGATTTTCCTGAAGTTCTGGCGCGTCTGCATGGACGAAGCGCAGGTCGGTGTCGAGAACGCGCAGCTGCAGGCGGCGCTGACCGTCGCAAAGATCAAGGCCGAGATGAAATGGGTAGTCACGGGCACGCCATTCTCGACGCAGGTGGGCGATCTCTTTGGGTGTTTCAAGTTCCTGCGACTCGCACCGTACGACGACGAGCACGTGGGGCGCAGCTTTTTTCGAGAGGCGGTCGAGAAGTGCTTTTCCAAGGGCGCGATCGAGCGCGTACTCGACATTCTGCTCTGGGATGGCAGTCGAAATGACCAGGACCGACGTGCTGGAGGCGGGCTGTTGTGGCGCACGAGCAAGAAGGATGTGCTGAGCCAGCTGAACCTGCCGGAACAGGTGACCGAGTTGATCTGGTGCCGCTTCTCGGACGTCGAGCGCCACTTCTACGACGAGCAGGAGAAACTGATTATCACGAAGGTGAAGGAGTACCAGCGGCAGAGCCAGCGCGCGGCTTCTATTGACGGCGCTGCGCCTGCAGACGTAACAGAGAAGATTTGGCAGGACCTGTTGGTGCTAAGGCAGATTTGCTGCCACCCGCAGGTCGGTAGCACGCTGAGCGCGATGTTTTCGCTTCGTGGTGGGCGAAATGGCGCTGCTGCAAACGGCGACGTGGGTGGAAGGAACGGTGGCGTTCTGTCGATGGACGAGTTCCTCCAGGAGCTCATTCTCAAGTGCAAGCGCGAGTGTGAGGAAGGGCAGCGCAAGTACGTCGCAGCGCAGAACGGACTCGCGTCGCTACACGTGATTCGGTTTGAAAGCGCCGCTGCGATCGTCAAGTACCTCTCGTGCATCCAGGTGATCAGAGGCAACTGGGATCTCTTCCGCGCCGACTTGCTGCCACGACTGCATCTTTTGGAGAACCTCGCGCGATGCGTGCGGACCATTTTCAACATTGTCATGAGCGAAGAGAACGGTTCGAGTGACGGTGAAAATGCTACTGATGGCGACGCTGCTGAGCCACGAGGGGCTATGACGGATGCCAGTGCCTCCAGGGTAGAACTGAGCGTCTTGGAGACCGAGGTGGCGGACATTTCCAGCAATCCGAAGGAGAACAGTCTTCTCCCAGACCTGCCAGCGCTCGCCCAGGCAATTACAGTTGTCAGTTCAGGAGACGTGACGATGCGAGAGACGGCGGATGTAGAGTCGATTGCCTGCGAGTGTGAGGTTCTGGACGTATGCGCGTCCAAGATCAAGCAGTTTTACCTCTACCAGGTGGAGGCGTCGCACTCAGTGGCCTTGAATTCGTTCCAAACCGTCACCAAGGCGGTGAACGACGACGCGTTGCCAAAGCTTGCGCGCTCTGTGTCGAAGCGACGTGCGTTGTGCAGCAGCAGCCTCTGGTGGGTCGCAGCACTTTCGACGCTAGAGACGAAGGCGCCCGAGCAGGTAGTGCTCTTTGCGGATCGCCTGCGCGCGCGGCTGCTGGCCTTTGGCACCAAGTGGGCGCAGCGGTTCTGCAACCAGTTCACGACAATTGCGGGCTTCCAGATGGTATTCCTGAACGAGCTGGAAGAGCTCTTCAAGAAACGCTCGCTGCTGTACGAGAAGCTCCTGCGGATGAGCTCTAAACCGCCGACGAAGAAAGACGTGGAGCTCTCGGGCAATTGTCGAAAGTGCCGCGACGCGCGCGACGGACCTGTGTGCGACCACTGCAAGCTCTACAAAGAGCTCGAGGCGTTCAGACTGCACTTCCTGGGCATCGACGCTGCGAGCGGCTCGTCTGACAATGTCGTAGGCTTCTCTTTGTCGTCCACCAGACGTGGACAGGGGAATGCTGGTGGCGGCATCTTCGACGAGGGTGATGAGAATGAAGGTGATACCGCAGCAAGCGTTGCCGCTAACATGTCATCGCTGCTTCTGGAAGTGTTTCGAGAGATTGCGAGCAGTACACGCGCTGTAGTGCGAGAAATGAGTGATGGTCGAGACGCGCCACTATCCATCCAGGAAGGACTGCGTGAGGAGCTCGAGTTTTGGACGCAGGTGCAGAGGGAGTGGACCGCGGCGAAGAAGCTCTTCCAGGTGCAGCACCAGCGCCTCGGCGCGCTGGACGAACTCGAGATGGCGACGATGCAGATCCGCGTGCGACTCGAGGGTGAGGAGGTGAAGACGGCGGCGGAGAAGCTGTACAAGCTCCAGGAGCACGAGGTGGAGACCAAGTTTGCGGCGTTCGAGAGCGAGCGGCTGCTGGGCGAGCTGGAGATGCGCGAGAAGCTGTCGCGGCTGCGGTTCCTGCTCCAGCTGGAGCAGCAGCGCGAGCCGAAACCCAGTGAGAATGGCGATAGCGACGAGCTTATGATGGCTGATGCTGATGGGGAACGTGCGACATCTCAGCAGCCTGAGCCAAAGCAGAAGCGGAGCTCTTCGTCGTGCGCCGTGTGCCTCGAGAAAATGGAAAATGAGCGCGTGATGCTGCCGTGTGCGCACTCGTTCTGCAAGAGCTGCATGAAGACGCTCTCGCAGCAGCACAAGGCCACGGGCACGCTCCGATGTCCTACGTGTCGTCGTGTGTGCAGCGTCGCGAAAGTCGTGGTGGTCTATGAGGAGAGCAAAAGCAGTCCTATCAGTCAATCAAAAAAGCGCGGCTCGTTCACGGTTCGGCCTGTGGCAGACGCGCATATCCAGCTGACCCGCGGCGGCGGATACGGGTCCAAGATCGACGCAATCCTGCGACGCGTATTGGCGCTGGCCCAGCAAGACGCGCAGGTCAAGTGCCTGCTGTTCACGCAGTGGCCGGAGATGACGAGCATCGTGACGGCGCAGCTGATGCGCAACGGTATCATGTGCTTCACGTATACGACCAAGAAGGGCTTCCCGCGCGTGCTGCAGCAGTTCAAGATGCACGCGGACCCGTGCGTGCTGGCGCTGCCGTTCAAAGTGGGTGCAAACGGGCTCAACCTAGTGGAAGCTACCGAGGTGTTGCTGGTGGAGCCGCTGCTGAACACGAGCATCGAAGCGCAGGCGATCAACCGCGTACACCGCATTGGGCAGACGAGGCAGACGCGCGTACATCGGCTGGTTGTGGACAACTCGGTCGAGGAGCGCATCTACTGGCTGGGACAGAAGAAGAGGAGAGGCAGTGGTAGCCGGGGGTCCAAAGAGACTGAGAATGAAGCCAAACAAGAAGAAGAAAAGGAAGACAATGAGACTGAGGCTGATGATGATGAAGACGTGGTTGCGGAGCGGGCGCCGACAAAGAAGGAGAAGGAGCACCTCACGCTCAATGACCTGCACGTGCTGCTTGATGGAAAATTGGCCTCCACGGCTAGCGCTGATGGTGACGATCGAGAGGGAGACGACGAGCGCCATCCGTTCTGGCAGGAGCAGGTGGTGCTGAACGGCAAGTGCCTCAGTCGCCACCAGGCCAAGCTCTTTGTTGAACGACGGCACGCCGCAGAGTGCCGCGCGAAGGGGCAGCAGGCAGATGAGGAGCCGCAGACGCACCTGTTCGACCAGGAAGTGAATCTGGTGGTGGCGCATGAGCTCGTGGGACTTCAGCACGCGACGGCGCTGGAGCAATCGCAGGCCATCTCCACGGAGCTGCTGGCCTTCCACCGCGCGCGGCTTCACGAAGAGCTCGAACTCTGGCGCTCAGCGGCAGCAGTTGCGTGAACGTGAGAATTGAGTGCACCACCATGGAAGGGCTTAATGCTAACACTTGGATGTCAGTGATGTGATGAACAAAGCACTATTTTTATTGACTTTACACTATGATGGGCATTGTTTGTTCCCTGTCCGTCGTCAAGCTGTGGACGCTTTGTGTCTGATGCGCTGTGGTGTCGAGCGAGCTGAGCATTTGCCTTCACGCAGACAACAGTGATACTTCAGCAAATACCTCATGGTACACGGATTCATAGCAGTACCGGTCATGGTCCCTAAGATGAACGCCTCTACGTATCTTGGCCTCAGAGCGCCTTGACCACCCATCGGCCAGCACATGTCGCCCGATGATTCTAAATTCGTGAGAGCTAGGGGTTTTCGTCGAGGATCAGTATTATCATGGGGCCAATGACTTTAATGTACGCCTCTTGACCCTCCTCGACCTGGCTCCGGTACCGCGGTTCGTCCGTCTCAAAGTCGATCACCACTGGCCTTGGCTGTTCGGGCTCGTTCGTACTTCTTGGGCAGCTCGAGGTATCAATACGTGATCATGAACTTGGTCGGCTCTGGCTTGGTCGGCTCTTGATTGAGTATACGGCTACTTTGTGGCTGGGACGTCAGTCTTTGGTGCGAGCATATCGAGAGCTTACCTCCAGGAGTTAAAATCGAACCGACGCTCCGACGCGTGGTGTCACGCAGGTGGCGCGCTACCACTGATCGGGCCACTGTTTCGACATTCTCAATGGCTCTTGTAGAGCAGGCGAGGAGCGCGGCCTGGACTGCGACGAGAAGAACGCATGCGTCAAGTATAGTCAGGTTGTGCTGGGGCTCTGGCGCTCTAGATGGTACTTGAGCTCTTGGTGGTAATGTGGAAAATGAAGAAGCCGCAAGAATTGAGTCTGAACCACAAATCTTTGAACTTGAGCGAGTCAAGCAAACGTAAGTAGTGCCCTTTGGGCGCTGGACTGTGAGCGGTGTTGCCAGTCTGTCGCCAAGGAGGCGCCGCCGAGAGGACCTTCTAGAGTGCATCGGAGCCACAGAGTCGTACGTAGACCTGGCTTGAAAGACTCGTACTGAGTGGCTCCCAGAGAGAACGTCAAGATGTGCGATAATGGGCTTCAGCTGTACTTCGAAATAGATGGTCACGATCGCCAGCGAGTCGATACAAAGAGACGCTCGCAGTGCGTTCAAGGGCCACAAACAATGCGCCATGAGTCAGTATCGTAAGCCAACCGTGGCTTCCCTGTTCGCTCTTAAACTCTAAACTATGCCAGAACCTTGTGCAGCGACCTCTCGATCGCATCCAATTGGTTCTCCAGCACATCGAGACCCGAGTGGGTCTCCTCGTGGATCTCCACCATCCACTTGGTCAGCTCGTTTGCGCGCCAGTGCGCGATCGCCGCCATCTTGAGTGCCTCGATGCTATCGTACGTCTCCTTGGGCTTTTGCTTTCGCAGTAGTTTGAACTGGTGCGCGACGCCAAAGAGCTGCCGGTCGACCTTCGACATTGTCTTACTGCTCGCGTCCTTGCCGCTGCTGTTGGCTGCTCGCAGCTTGTACCGTCGCCAGGAGCTCGCGATGAGCACGGCGCTGGCGTGCCACATGCGCTTCTGCCACTGCGCGCGCTCCATGGCACCTAGCACCGTGTGCTCCTCCTTCGATCCCTTCACAGCCTCTAGAAACACGGACGTCATGAGCGACACGAGGATTGCGCCGCCGACGACAGCCCCCAGGAAAGTCGACACGCGACCGTACGCGGTCATCGGGTACGCGTCGCCGTAGCCGACGCCTGACATCGTCACGATCGTCATCCAGAGCGAGTGCTCCTCATTGTCCAGCAGCGATGGAAACGGTCGCTCAAAGATGGACACTGCTGCTGCAGTGCCCGCCCAGAAGAACACGAATAGGGACAGCAAAAGCTTCCCTGGAGCCAGCTTGAACGCGACTTTGAAGCTCCAGTGCAGCGAGTCGATCGGCACCTGCTGCAGCACGCCGCTCACGACCAGCAGGTGTTCGGCTGTCACCACTTTGCCCAAAAGACGGTTGCGGATCACGCGCACGAACCAGTAGAGCCGCACGAGCACGATCATATTGACGATCTCGAGCGGGTACGCGTAGTTGAGGTCGCAGTCTTGAGAATGGCCGGCTCCAGTGACATTATTGGCTGGTGTCAGTCGACTGGGGCACGACAGCAGCTGGCCATTGAATGCTGAGCTCTTGACCAATGAGTAGCGCGTCTCTTGCATCACAACGCCACTGTGGACGAACGGAGGCAGGCACGCGCCACACAGCACGAGCTCAATCACGAAAGGCAGCAGCAGCTGACGAGGCGAGTCGCGAAGCCGCTTGTCACTCGCACGGGGGAGCTCATTGCGCAGCACTAGGAGCTGCATCTTGACCACGTAGCGTTGATACAACTGGTGCATCAGACAAAGTGTGAGCAGCAAAAGCAGCATGCCGTAGGCTTCACCTGGGAACCACAGCGCCTGGTAATTGGTCGCCGCAGCGTCGTCCATCGGGTCAGGTGAGAGCTTTTGCGACCGCCAGATGCTCCGGAACTGGAGCACGACCGCTACGACGGACAGTGCTGCCAGCGTGATGCAAAAGTTGTCGATTCTCGACCGAAGTGCGTACAGTTCGCGGATTCGCCTCTGCTTTGCGATTGTGCTCTTGGTCGCCGTCGACAGCTTTGCATTGATGTCGTGGATCACCTGTCCGTCTTCTTGCTGAGCTTGCTGAGTATGTCCAGATGCGCCTAGAAAGACGGAGAAGCGCACCTTGAAGCGTTCTTCTCGCCAGAGCCACGCTCCCAGCCCCAGCGTCAGCAGAATGAGCCCCAGCGCCGGCGCTCGCTCCCATGCTGACCACTCGAAGTAACGACTGATGGAGCCCTGCTGCAGCAGCTTTAGCTCCACATCACTCAGATCGCTGGGCAGATCACTTCGAGACAATGACTCAATGAGTGGGAACACTCGCTGTGTTGCGTCATCGGCGTACTGCCCATACTTTTTAGGCGCGTACGTGAAGATCTGGATGAAGTGGCACATCTCCAGTGGCAGCAGCAGCCCCAGCACGACAAAGCACGACGCCCATTTGCTCGTGAACAACGTCGTCGGGGTCTTGAAGATGCGCAATGCATCAGTCGTGCACCCAAAGAGCTTGAAGCCTACGGGAGTGGGGAAACCTGGGAAGCCAAAGTCCTGGACGAGCCAGAGGATGTCGAGCGCGACGACACATCCACCCAGCAGCGCGATCCAGGGCTCGTTGCTGAACCAGAGCTGCGTATAGTTGGCATACTTGCTGTCGAGGTTGAACGCCATCCACACGTTCTGGAGCGCGCTTAGAGCCTGGAAGTATAGGCCACCGACCAGCAGCGCCGCGACTGTGAGCCAGCAGCTCAGCAAGCGCAGAAGCGTATACTTGGTGTATATCTTGCGCACGTTCACGAGCCAGTTGTCATACATGAAGCGGCTATAGTGAACGTCTTGGAGCAACTGGTCCAGCGTCAGCAGCAGCTTGAGCAGGCTCAGTGTCATGAGTGTCTGGTAGAGAACGCCCTGCGCGCGCATCTGTGCCATTCCGTGGCTGAGCGTGTCGTCACTTGTACTAAAGAGCGAGTCTTCAAGTGACATGTCTTTCATGGTCGTCTCCAAGAACCACACGGTCGCAGACCAAAAGAACGGGTAGCAGCACGCGACGAATGTCCAAGAACCCTGCGAGGTGGCGTTCGCCAGGATCTTGACGCGCGTCGCTGGGTTGTACGGCGATGACGAGAGCCCTGTCGTTATTGTGGACACGCGCGTGTGTAGGTCCATCATCACGTGTGGTTCTGCTAGAGCGTCGGCGTCGTGCTCATCACTCTCTTGTAGCGTAGAGCCCTCCATTCTGCCGCTCGATGAAAGTCGCGAGAATGCACGTTGTGCGTGGAAATACTGCCGGCGCCAGTTCCACGAGCGTTGCACGAGCTTTCTGTACACCACGAGCCGTAGCAGCAGCACTAGGACAGCATTCAGCAGCACGTGGAAGACCACTTTCTCCCATGTTACACGCGAGAGCGTCACTGCGATCCAGTGGCTGAGCACAGGAAAGTGCGCAGGCGCCTGGACGGACGCGTTCAGCGGTGAGCTGCTGCAGAGGAAGAACGTGACGACGGTGTGCGCAACGCAACCGAGCAGCCGCAGCGAGGGGTGACGCAGCGCTGTGGCGCTCCATTTGTTCTCCAGCCGCACGGTCGGGAGCTCTTCGTGCGGTGGCGCCATGAGCTTGCTGTCGTAAATGGTCGTGCTTGACGCAGAAGGGCGTCAGTGCGTGTGTTCACATGTAATTGAACCTGCTAAAAGTATCCCAGTTTAATGACACGTTCATATCTTTGTCCTTGTGAATGGATTTGTCACTAAACCGAAAATATAGTGACAACTGACATGGGTACGCTTCTGAATAAAACCTCAAAATGGGCTTCAACGTTGACCTTCATCGTTATCATCATCCTCATCGTCATTTGCGAACGTGTGGTCACGGAGGATCACGGCCGATTGCTCGAGGAAGTCGTCACCTATCTCCACGAAGCCCCTCCACTTCATGAGCTGCCCGAGTTGCAGGAGCACCTGCGCCTCGAGTTTCCAGTTGAGCTGCTGCTGCGCGAGCGCGAGCTTCGTGCGGAGCTTGTCTTCCTCCACGACTGTGTCCACCGATGGCACGTCATACTTGAGGTACTGTTGAGTAAAAGGGTATTATTGCCAATGATAGCACGTAGACAAAGAGTAGGGCATCTCAGTGCTTCGTGGCCGATTGTGGAGAGCACCATGAGAGCAGATGGCAAGAGCGTGGACTCGTACGTACCCGAATTCGCTCCGTGATGTACACATGTCGGTTCTAACCAACAACAACGCAGTGACTTAGACAAGCAGATCAAGCGCATACGTGTACGGCCAATAGAACAGCCTTGTATGCAAGCACAAACCCCTTTGTTTTTCTTCTTCTTGGCTGGCGCTGCGTTTGCAGCCGCAGCAGTGACTGCAGACGCCATGCGCTGCTCAAACTGCCTCACCCATGCACTGCTGGTCAGCGTCACCAGGTCTGCGAGTGGGACATGAAACAGTATATGAATAGATCGCTCGCTGTCACACGCTGGCGAGCAATTGCATAACCACCGCAGGGTCCAATGCTTGGCAGCGTAACTTCTATTTGCTCCATAGCTTAAAACGAATCATGGAGCTTTGGCAAGCTCCTAAACGCAAGCCGTTTCATAGAAATCACACTAAAGACTCACTGTATCACATTTCACAGGTCGAAATCCGACTACTCTCAACACATTCTCTGTTTCACAGCCGTGCAACTTCAACATCCGTTTCACCATTGTATTCATTCTCACAGGCACACCTCTGCAACTGGTAGCTGCTTGCTTGTATTTATGTAACCCCCGACGACCTGTGGAGCCACCCAACGCAACGCCACTCGGCGCACGCTGACCCCACACAATCCACATTGAGCTTCCGAGCAGCGACGACTCCTAGCAGCAGCTCTCCATCGTCACGCCATCCATTCCCACCATGAGCGACGACGCCCCCGCCGACCCACCGTCGCCCAGCAAGACCGCACAGAAGATTGGCAATGCGCAAGCCACGGACGCGCACCTCATGGGCTTTCCCGCGTTCACGCCGGCGCACCGATCGCTCATGGCCAAGCACCTTTCGCGCGAGGTGTATGCCAAGCTCAAGGACTTCAAGACGTCCACGGGTTACACGCTCGACCGCGCCGTGCAGACCGGCGTGGACAACCCGCACCTGGGAGTGGGCATCACGGCCGGCGACGAAGAGTCGTACCACATGTTCAAGGACGTCTTTGACCCGGTGATTGAAGGCTGGCACGGCTACAAGCCCGACGCTGTGCACAAGTGCGATATGGACCCGACGCACGTCACGGACGCCAAGCTGCCGGACGAGTTCATCGTGTCGACGCGCATCCGCGCGGGACGCAACATCCGCGGCATGCCGCTGCCACCGTCCACGGACCGCGCGCACCGCCTGGACGTCATGAACCTGCTCGACTCGGCGCTCTCAGCCATGGACGGCGACCTCGCGGGCAAGTTCTACAAGCTTGCGGACATGACGCCCGACGTCGAGCAGAAGCTCATCACGGACCACTTTTTGTTCCAGAAGCCCGGCGGCGGCACTTTGCTGGAGGCTGCAGGTGCCGCCCGTGACTGGCCCAGCGGTCGTGGCATCTTCCACAATGACGAGAAGTCGTTCCTCGTCTGGTGCAACGAAGAGGACCACATGCGCGTGATTAGCATGGAGAACGGCGGAGACGTCGGTCGCGTCTTTGAGCGCTTCTGCCGCGCGATCAAGAGCGTCGAGGCGAGCATCAAGGCTCAGGGCCGCGAATTCATGTACAACGACCACCACGGCTTCATCGGCACGTGTCCGTCGAACCTGGGCACGGGTCTGCGCGCGAGCGTGATGATCAAGCTGCCCAAGCTCAGCGAGGACATCAAGCGCTTTGAGCACATCTGCTCGCTGCTGCACTTGCAGCCGCGCGGCTCGGCCGGCGAGCACTCGGCGTCTGTCGGCGGCGAGTACGACGTGTCCAACAAGCAGCGCATCGGCCACTCGGAGGCCGAGCTCGTGCAGACGATGGTCAACGGCATCAAGCTGCTCATCGCCATGGAGCAGAAGCTCGTGGCGGGTGAGTCGATCGACGCGCTCATCCCCACGGAGCCCGTGCCACCAGTGGTGATCGACGCCGGTCCGCCCGTGCCAGCGTCCGACACGAGCATCGCTGTGCTCCCGTCGTCCTCAGACAATTACCCAGTGTTCACGCCCAAGCACCGCAGTCTCATGGCCAAGTGCCTGACAAAGGAGCTCTACGAGAAGCTCAAGGATCTGTCGTCGAGCAAGGGGTACACTCTGGACCAGGCGATTCAGACGGGCATTGAGAATGCACACCTGGGTGTGGGCATCGTCGCTGGTGATGAGGAGTGCTACACGTTGTTCAAGGACATCCTCGACCCTGTGATTGAGGGCTGGCACGGCTTCAAGGCCGAGGACAAGCACATGACCGACATGGATGTGGCCAAGCTCCATAACGCCGAGAAGATCGACAACGCCTACGTGCAGTCCACGCGCGTGCGCTCGGGTCGCAACATCCGCGGACTGAGTCTGCCGCCAGGCACGACCCGCGCTGAGCGCCTCGAAGTCGAGAACCTCATCTCGACAGCGCTGTCGTCGCTCACTGAGGAGCTCCAGGGCAAGTACTACCCGCTGAGTGGCATGACGAAGGACGAGGAGGACCAGCTGCAGAAGGACCACTTCTTGTTCCAGAAGCCTGGCGGCGGCACTCTGTTGACCGGCGCGAGTGCTGCCCGTGACTGGCCCAGTGGTCGCGGCATCTTCCACAACGACCAGAAGACGTTCCTGGTCTGGTGCAACGAAGAGGACCACATGCGCGTGATCAGCATGCAGGACGGCGGGGACATCGTCTCGGTCTTCGCGCGCTGGGTCAAGGGTGTGACGGCCGTTGAGGCGAGCATCAAGGCCAACGGCTACGCGTTTATGCACAATGACCACCACGGTTTCATTGGCACGTGTCCGTCGAACCTGGGCACGGGCTTGCGCGCGAGCATGTTCGTCAAGCTCGAAAAGCTCGGCGCTGACCCGCACGCACTCGAGGCCATCTGCGCGCCGTTTGGCTTGCAGCCGCGTGGCTCGGCCGGCGAGCACTCGGCAGCCGTGGGCGGCATGTGGGACATCTCGAACAAGGCGAGAATAGGCAAGTCCGAGGTGGAGCTTGTGCAAACGATGATCGACGGCGTGGGCAAGCTCATCGAGCTCGAGAAGGAGCTCGAGGCGGGCAAGAGCTATGAGGAAGTGCTCGCATCCGTGGGCGTCACGCCGACAGCCCACTAAGCAGCAGAGCTCGCTCTGGTTGTATCCAAGTCCAGCCAAGGAGCAAGGCCCGCCACCACGACCTCAGCGTGTCTAGCGAGAGAGACGAAAGCCCATCGTCTCCTTGGTATCTTTACCTTGATAACTCTGTTTATTTCATACAACGAGAAGCAAAAATTTATTACCATGTTGGTCGACATCTTGAATAGCTACGACGAACTTCAGGTGATACAGTACCAAGGAAAATGGTTGATGGAGAGAGATGCCACACGCGCTCATGACTCAAGAGCTCCCAATGAGCTACGCGACGGTCCGAGGCAGCGTGATGACACGTCCGAGGCCGCGGTGCACTTGGGATTCCACGCTCGGACCGGCAAAAACCTCTCCATCCACACACAGCAGGTCGTCGGGGCGCTCCGGTACGATCTTGTACGCGCGCGTGCGCACGTGGTGCACGGATTCGCGGGTAACGTGCGAGGCGTCCTCCATCGAGAGTAGCACCGGCACCAGCTCCGAGCGCGGAGCCTCGGTGCCGTCCACGTACGTAATGTAGAGGTAGCCGTCGTTGAGCTTGGCCTCGGGCGCGACGATCGCGTCGTAGGATGCGTGCGTGATGCTCATGACCCAGAGGATGCGGAAGTGGCTCGTCACCTGCTTCCACGTGCCGCCCAGCGTCTCCTTGTCCTCGGGGCTGCAGTCGAGCAGGTCCAGCGTCGGGTACTCGTTCGAGCTCGGGTTGTGGCTCTCAAAGTACCGCGTCGGTTCACTGTTTGCCACCTCTGGGTCGTCCTCCAAGTACCAGAGCGTGCCTGGGTACTCGTTCTTGGTAAAAAAGATGTGGTGCATGAACGTGACGGCGAAGCGCAGCCCAGCGAGCGCGCGCAGCTTCTCCGACTGCACGTCCACGTCAGCGATGGCCGCCCACTCGACCGAGAGGAACGAGTACATCGTCTCCTTGCCATTGCGCACGGACGCGATGTCGATCTCCTGCACCGAGCCTTTCGCCAATGCGAAGGCCGCATTGATGGGCTTGGCAGTCTCCTGGCTCTGGTACAGCATCGAGTGCGAGAGGCCGTTGCCCGAGCCGCCCGGGATGATGCCGATAGGCTGGCGGATCGCGCGGTTCCAGTCTGGTCGCTTCATGAGGCCCTGCATGACTATACAGCAACAACGACAATTAGACTAATTAAGTCATTCGATAATAGCAGTCCACATGATAGACTTACTCTCACTGAGGCTCCCGTCGCCGCCGACAGAGAACACGCAGTCGTATACATCCAGCGGCATGTTCGTGATGATCTCTGTCGCGTGGCCTGCTCTCTTCGTAATCTCGACCGAGACGTCGATGCCCGCGTACTTGAGCACGGGCGCGACCTTGTTCTCGTATGTCTGCGTACCTTTACCTGCGCCTCCCACCGGGTTGATGATCGCCAGGAACTTGCGCACGGGCCGCTCTTCAAACGTGAGCGCAGCGATGCTCTGCACCTTTGCGAGCTGCGACTCGGTGCGCGGGTCCGCCAGAAAGTTGATCCACTTGCGCAGCTCGTCCACGTCCTGGAGCTGGTCGCCCTGGAACTCGTAGAAGAGCTCAAGCAGGCGGCGTTTCTTGCGCACGCCCGCTGTCACTTTCACCTTGCGCTGGTTGGCCGCAGGACACGCGTACACGCCCAGCAGGTACGTTCTGTTGGCCTTCGCGGCGCTGAAATCGATCGGCGTGTTCAGGTGTTCACCACCCTGGGTCAGGATGTGCGCGCCGAGCACGTCGCGCCACACCAGCTCTCGGTGGAGGCGGTGGTGTCGTCTCGCCTTGGTACTGGAACTGCCCTGCTCCTTCATGGCGATGCTCAGCTGCGCCACCGAGAGCTCTACCCTGACGTCCATGCGCTTGCCGAGCCACATGGAGCGCGGCGAGCGGTGCACGAAGCGCAGCTGCAGACGCGTCAGCAGCGCCGAGAGGTCCGTTACCTCCACTGCAGGTGCGCTCGCTTCATTCTCCACTGGCGTAGTGTCGTTCATTTGGTGTCGCTGTTTGTAGCTCTTGGGCGTCTGTGGGCTTTTCCCGCAATGCAACCAAACACACACATGTTGCTGATAGTACTGCGCGGAAAAGTGATGTGTTGGGACTGCGTCATGATCTGTGAAACAATGCCCCTGCTAAATCGATATTTATGGTATTTGCTGACTGACTATTTTATTATTTTAGTTAACCTTACATATCATATATACGTGTAATAACTAATACAATATTAAATATGAGCGAGACCATTTCGCCCATCTCCAATTTTCCTTTTCCTATTGTTATTCGGACGACTTTGGACGAATTTGAAGGTTCGTTCGAATGGACGATCGTCACGTTGAACTATAAATTCTCGTAGGTTTCAAGCACCCTCGAAAAGCTCATAGATTCGATCGATGACCTCATAAATGTCATACTTGGGTTTTATTGCGTTGATAAAGCCTGAATTATTTCAAAACAAAGATTTTTAAATGTCAAAACAAGAAAGCAAAGAGTCTTGAGAAAGAAGAGACCAACTTCAACATGGAGCTAATGGCAATCAACCAACTCAATCAATCAGTCCTTGCGCGTCGGGCGGTCCTGCATATCCCGCAGCCGCCGCTTGCGCGCGCGCTCGAGGCGCTCCTCCTGGCTCAGCGGCTTGCGCGGCCCGACCTTGACGATGTTGCCCTTCTTGTCGTCCTTCCGGCTCTCTTTCTTGGGCAACACGGCCGCCTTGCGCTTCTTGCTCTTGCTGGCGTCGTCCGAGTCGTCCGAGTCGCTGTCGTCCGGGGCGATCTCGTTGATGACGTACAAGTGACGCCGACACGGGCAGCAGTGGAACTGCAGACAGCCCATACGGATGCGGATCGCCTGCTCCTGGCGCTTGCGTTTGGCCGCGAGCGCCGCCGCATCCTTTTGCGCCCTCGTGGCGTCCTCAGTGGTGTCCCCGGCGGCTGCGGCCTCGAGCCGCGCGAGTTCTTTCTCCTTCTCGGCGTAGAGCTCCTCGATCTTTTTCTGCCACCAGTTCTCGCCCATGGTATAGATGCGCATGTTTTGTTGGATGCGGAACGCCGGGTAGAGCAGACTCGGGAAGAGCCCGTTGAGCTGCTTGAACTCGTCAAAGTCGATCTTGCCGTCGCCGTTGAAGTCGAAGCTCTTGAGCGCCTGCTTCATGTTGCTCGTCGGCCCGTCCTCGTGCAGGATCTCGAGCAGGTGCGTCAGCTCCGTGCCTTCGATCGTGCCGTTGCGATCCGCGTCGAAGACGTTGAAGCAAACTTCAGCATAAGAAACAGCGCGATTCAGTCGGTTGAGTCATTCACTATAAAACCACAGAGAGATACGTACACTTGAGCATGTCCTCTTTGCTTAGGATGCAGAACTTCCCGAGCGCGTCGACATACTCGCTGAAATCCAGCACGCCACTGTGGTCTTCGTCTATTGAATAGTAAGACCATGGAAGGAACAGTGAGCATGTGAGCGCCGCTTCGAGTTACCGATGGATGGTCGCATGGTGGTAGAATGCGAGCAAGAATGATGAACGGATGTACGGACCGATGAGTGCGAAGATCGCATCGCCGAACTCCGAGTTCTTCTCGTCCACTGACTTGTAGAACTCGGTGCGGTCGATTGTGCCACTTTTGCTACGCGTTACAAAGCGAAACAGGGAAGTAGCCACACATTGTGAGCACTTGCTCTCAGTATGTTCACGTTCGCAGAAAAGTTCGCAGCAGCAACTCACTGGTGATGCACAGAAGAGCAACAGCAATTGTTATTCAACGATAGCCGTGCATGAGGAGAGAATGATACAAGAAATTGTGTGCCGAAACCCATACCTCTTGGTCGTATCTTGAGAAGCGCTTGTAGAGCGTCTTGAGATCCGCGTCCTTGACTGGGCACAATGATGTGGAGAGATAACAGATCAAGCTTATTAGCTCGGAGTGACTGCAAATGGGACGTGATGGTAAGCGTGCGCGACGCACGTTTAAGATTGACGATGCACTGCAGCATGCGCTCGTCCGGCACGGGCACCTGCGCGCTGAACATGCCGCCCATAGCTGGTCTGGAATTTCCATTCGAGGCACAGCCATGGTGTCGTTTCGGGCTCCATTTGGCTGCTGCCACCAGCAGCTCAATTTTGTGCGGAATGTGACAAGAGAGACACGCCGTTGTCACAGAACGTTCAAAAATTATGGAACTGCGACATGCGAATTAATGTGAAATTATCATTTGCCTACGAATATGCTAAATATTTTGTCGTTTTAGCAGATTTTTGCTTGATACGTCAACCAGGATTAGAAAACAGGATAAAATCTGTGACGTGGAACAAAACCACCCATTATGCAATACGCAAATCAGAATCAAGTTATCAATGGAGAAGCGATGACACAAAACAAACACGAGCGTCAATAACGCGCGGCTGCTGAATAGCAGTAAACGCTCACAACCTGTAATCTACTGCGTGTAAATTCTCTCGTCTGCCCGTGTTTTGCGCAAGATATTTCTAGTGATAATCGCACTGACACAATCAAATACAAGCATCTCAGAATGACGGTATTCGTGGCGAACATTCATCACACTCAAGCGTCATAGCGGGCTGTAACAGAGTGCTTTAAAGGAGCTTCAGCTGGACAATCTGCTGTGAGGTGCCTAAGCGAAGCTGCTAATTCCAATGGAAAACTTGCCCGAAGTTCAGTGCGGAGACGACGAATTCAACCTGATCTAGAAAAACAATTCTATTTTTTGCCATCAATGCATACCCCCTTTAAAGCGATCAATCACTTATCTATGTCAGTATCTTTTTGTTTGGTGATGGACATTGTACAGCTTATATCCTCTTCTATCCGATTTGTAAACTTACATCCACCATCATTCGCAAAAATAGCTACCATCATTCCTCTATTAAGTAGAGTGCAGGTCCTTTTTTCTGGACGTGCGAGAAAACCAGCAGCGCGTATCACAATTGCACTCGCCTTGTCCAAGCCACTCGCCCACCCACTGTCTTTGCGCTCTGCGTTCTTCATTCCACGATTCCCAGGCTGTAACGAAGAAGAACAGGACCAGAATGCTCAACATGACCACAGTGACACCATCGGCGCCAGCGCTGACCAAGCAGCAGCAGCTCAGCGCGCAGATCCAGCGGCTGAAGTTGAAGGCGTTCACGGCGGCCACGCCTTGCGCTGGCGACGACGACAGTGACGACGACAGCGAGTCAGTGTTGGCGTCGCCACCAATTTCTCACCCGCGTCTCAAACGCCGACTGCGGTTCGGCGACGACTTGTGCGAGTGCGGGAGCGATTTCCAGGAGGACACAGGCGAAGAAGACGAGTTCACAGGGCCGGGCGGGAGCTTCAAGCTGCCGCGCCTCATGCACCCGGTGCTCAAGCGCCAGCACGCCGTTGCGAGCATCAAGTACGAACGACGCGAGCCAGTGAGCGCACCAGCACGCACGGTGATGCTGTCATTGAAGCCCAGCCGCGTGCTGCCGTGCGCGCTGTCGCGATCGATGAACCTCCGATTTGTACAATAGGGAAAGAAGCGTCACGACAAGGCGCTGCGGTATAATAGATGGACAGCGCTGAGCGGCATGAAGACAGACACGTGGCGATGCATGGTCGAAATTCCGTCACAGGCTCTCATGGTCGCGACCCAAGCGCTGGTTTTGTTCCCATCAAATATTTATTGAGGCAACTCGAGTCAGTCAGTACTAATAAACACACAAGTAACAAGACTGGAAATGTTGTACAGAGAACGATCCATGATGAGTTTTCTCGTCATCACTCTCGATTGGCGATTCCCAGAAATCGCCCAACGTTACGCCCATGGAGCTGGGTCCTCATCGCTCTCAGTCTCATTGGCATTTTTACCAGCCAGCCACCAGCAAGACCAACTAACCTTAACTATGAACTCAGTGGTTCGCGTGCTCGTCGTGTGGATGGTTGGCCTGTGTCTCAGTGGGGTCGTCGTGGCAGCGGACTCTTTGCGAACCAAGAATAATGGGATGACCAGCGTTCAGAAGCAGAGTGTTGGCGCCCGAGCGAAGGATGGGAAGACCTCGATGAAAGTGACGATGATGCTTCGTGTCGCGAGCAACGACAACAAGGCGGCGGTGCTGAACGCACCTGCGGCGCTCAGCAACAAGAACAACGTTGTGAGCAATTCGCAGGTGGTCGTGGCCAACAGCCAATTGGCAATGGCGCAGAACGACCGATTCCGCATCTCCGGTGGCACGATGCGCATCTCGGGGAATGACAAGGAGGACAGCGACGACAGCAGCAGTGAGTGATTAGCCACACAGAAGGCATGGGGGACAATCAGGAGTGAGTGTTGATCTCGGGCGTAAACCAATGCAGTTGACGTGTGTGGCTTACTCCCTGTGGCCTCTATATACTTTGCTCTTCCTTCAGCATGCCACGGGGCTGTTGAATACTGTACAATAGGTGACTTGACTCTTACAAATAGCGCGCTTGAGGTCCATTCACCTATATTACTCGAGACTCGTGACCTTGAGCTCGATCTCCGTGCTTGGAACCTGGTCCTCCTCCTTCTTCCGGTCCACCTTGTCGTAGCCCTTGCCCTTTTTCGAGTACACAGCGAGTAGCAGGAGCTGGAGCGCGCCGAGAAAGAGGTTCACGAGGTTGGGCGCGATCACGAACGAGTCCTCGAGGATGAGCCCGTAGAGCAGCCAGAGCAGGCAGTTGACGAAGCCCGCGATGATGAGCGGGAACGGCATGAGATTCGAGTTCTTGGTCGCGATCACCTCGCGCACGGTCGCGAGCGGCGAGCCGAACATGACGGCGCACACGCCCATGGCCACGTACCCGACGTGGTCCTGCACGTCCTGCTGTGGCTCGTAGCTTGCGAGCGCGTAGAACACGAGCAGCGCGAGCGCCGCGGTCGTCGCGCAGATCTTGTTGCGCACCATGCGTTTCTGTGTCGTCGCGTTCTGGTAGTACGCGACTGTGTAAAAGAGCGAGAAGGCGACACCCACAATGTTGGTGACCACGAGCGGGAAGTAGTCCTTGCGAATGACGCCGTAGAGCCCCCAGCAGATGCAGTTGGCGAGCATCGAGAGGATCGGCAGCAGCTGCACGGCGCCAATCGCCTTGTCGCGCTGCACCTGACGGATCTCCGGGTACAGGCTCGCGAACATGTAGCAGGCGGCCAGTGACGCGCAAACGCGCACGAGTTGTATGAGCGCTTCAGAGACCATTCTGGCGGTGGTGACGAGGATGATGGCGAAGAGCTCTTCTTGGTGCTTGAAAGCTTCTGCGATGATCCTGTTAAACGTAACTGCTGCCGACTGGCTGTCTTCATGTGTTTCATTCACAAAGGGAAGACCATGAGGTCATTCTCTCTTCAACACAACCAAATATGTAGTTTACGCTGAAAATTATCAGTGAACTTAGCGCCGAGAGCAACATATGAAGTGCCAGACAGCACATGTTGGATTCACTATGTCAACGTCTCTCGATTGAAATCTTCTCCAGCAAGACGATGGCATAGTAAATTCAACGACACTGTCTTTTGTTGTTGCTGCAAACACTAGCAGGCGTTTACAACTACATTTTTGCAAAATTCACTGTGTAACTTTCATTTATTTCCAGCGTGCTGAGTCTTAAAAAAACGCATTTTCAAATGGCCTTGAATGATAGCGTTTTCGTTTAAAGCGCTTGAATTTATCAATAAAAGGTAAAATCGAATACAAAACAAGCTTATTCAAGATATACGAATAAATATCATCTAGAGAGTAAAATGAAGCTGTCATTTCACTCATCTCAGTACGTTTAACAGCAAATCTTACATTTATGTATACTGTACTGTCATTTGAGCAAATGAAAACAGACAATTCGACCATATCGTTGTTTCATTGGCTGAATTATTATTTCTTCTTGTTATATCAGTACCTCGTCATCCTTTTTGAATTTCGAAAGCGTCCGAGGCTGTCAAAAAAGTGCGGCAACCGCGCAACGAAACAAGACACAAGCATGACGCCCAAGCGTGCGCGCGACGCCCCGAGTGGCGACGCGCCATCCGCCAAGAGGCGGCAGCAGCGCAGAAACGGCAGCACACCGCTCAGCAACAGCAGTGCCCGCCTGAGCACCGGCGACGACGACTTCGCGCGACTGCAGCAGGAAACGCTGCGCATCAGCAACGAGATGCTGCGCAGCGAGAAGGAACAGCTCCAGGTGGAGCTCGAGATCCTCGAGGAGAGCAACAAGAAGCTCGAGAAGAAAGTTGCAACCAGTCAGCAGCGCGTGCAGGTGCTTGAGGGCGACCTCGCGCGCTGGTACCGCACGCAGAAGCGCGATGCCGAGCTCAAGCAGGCCGAGCACACTGCCGAGGTCACTAAGCTGCAGGACCAGCTCGATGCTCTGCTCAAGCACAGCGGGCTAGCGCCTTATGTATGTGCTACGGACACTGCGGCTGAAGTCCCAAGCAAGCTGAGTGCCACTGGAGAGACTGTAGTACCGTTCGTGGCGGCGGTGTCGCCAAAGACCGCGCAGGAAGTGGATGCGTTCCTCGCGACGTGCATGCAGTGGCAAGCAAACTTGACGACTGCATCGGTGAATTTCGAGAAGCAGGTGTCCAAGATCGAGGAAAATGAGGTCGCGTCCGTGCTATCGAGTGTGGTGGCCCAGGTGGAGATCGCTGCGCGTGAGGATCAAGTGGCGGAACGAGAGCACGAGTTAGAGGCGATGCGACTCGCCATGCTGCAGCAGCAACGCAAACTCGAGCGCGCGATGCAGAAGATGAAGCAGGAACGAGATGAGGCCGACGCGTTTGAGGCGCTCGAGCGACGCATTCTCGAGGACCGCGTCGCTGAGCTCGAGGTGCAGCTCACACAAAACCGGCTGCGCGAGTTCGAAAAAGACGAGGAGATCACGAACCTAAGAGCAGAGCAGGACGAGCTGAGCGCATCGAGCTGTGTGATCCCAAAGACAGAGTGGGAGACGCATTTAGCTGAGCACCAGCGACTGGGTGAAGAGTCAGACGAATGGAGATACAAGTGCGAGTCACAAACCAGTGAGGCGACGAGGCTTCAAGAGGAGTTGCGAGCTGCAAACTCAAGACTGCAGGAGGCTGAAGGCAGGCTGCAATCTGTTCAGGTGCTGGAGGAGACGCGCGCGTTTGAGGTGCTGGAGAAGCGGGTCTTGGAGGAGCGCATCGAGGAGCTGGAGATGCAACTTCAGTCGCAAAAGCAGCAGCCACAGATTGACGATGATGTTCAGGCCGAGCAGGAGCAGCAGCGCGCCAAACTGGCTGAGGATCTCGAGGCTGCGCAGCTTCAGCTGAGTGTCGCTGAAGCGGAGTCGCATGTGAAGAAGAACGAAGTTGCGCGGCTGCTGAACGACAAGGCGGAGCTCAAGCGACAGGTCAAGATTCTCGCTACTGATTTGAGGAAAATCATGCTACAAGTGGAGGAATACAAGGCTCAAGTCGGCGCTGAGCGACAACGTAGTGCTCAACTGGCTGAGGAAATCAAGCGCTTGCAGGACGTGAACAAGGAAAGTGTCGTGCAGCAAGAGACTTCTAAAGTCACAGATGAACAAGCGAAGTTGTTGCAGGAAGTTCGAGAACTGAAAGAGCAAGAACAACAGCTTCGAGTGCAGTATGCTGCTGAGAAAGCCGTCGCAGTCCAGCGTCTTGAGCGGAAAGAACAGGAGTTGGTCAACCAGATGAAGCACGACGAGCAGGCTTCTAATGAGATCGCGCAGCTTAAGCAGCTGAACGCACAGTTGCTGGCAGACCAAGAACACACGAGCAAGTGCCAGGCAGCAGACGATCATAGCGTAGCGACTCGAGAAGAAGATGGCGCCCACTCTCCAACTATGGTGGAATCCACGGGGAAACTCGCCCGACTGATCCACGAAAAGCGCGCGATGCAGGATTTTTTCCGCTGTTACTTTGAAACAGCTGAGAAGAAGTGCCGTCAGCTCATGTACGAACTCTCGCAGCGAGAGGCGCTGAGCGCGTACGAGCGCCAGCAGGCGAAGGATTCGTGCGAGCTGCTGCAAAAGTGCGCGGAGCAACAGCAGCAGCAGCTGGAGTTTTGCGACAGCTCGGTGCACCAAGCCATTCTCAAAGCAATCTCGACGCTCGAGCGGATTTCGTGAGGCATCAAGGAGTTGTTTCGCTGGGTAATTTATTTGCTGGTTTACGTTCTAGTGGCAGAGCAAGACAGACACCTCTAAGCATTTCGTCTCGCGTTCGCAATGGTCCAGGAACAGCAGCGCCACATGAATGCGTGAATGACAGAAAATGCATAATCTTACATCTTTCAGGAGCATGCATGAGGGCATTATGATCCTGGTGAACTCAAAGCGGCTAACCGTTCTGAATATCGCTCGGACTGGCTAAGTAAATTTTACTTTGTGTGAGAATCTAAGAAGTGTGGTTGATGCGCTACCTTCATAATATCGATATAAATATCGGTACCTCAATTATTGCTTAAAATCGCACTTAAGTGAGTTATTTACAAAAGTCAAGATGCGGGATTTTGCTTCACTTTGATGTACACCTCGCCATCTATTTTTCCTGTTCATCAATTGGTTGGCCCCTCTCTTTCTGACTGGTTGGTGCGCTTTCGAGCGCCTTTGGGCGGAAATGGTGCCGCGGAGAGCTCATGCGGCTGTAGTTCTCCTTTTCGTCTCCGACCAGCAACACCTCTTACCAAGAAAAGATGCCTCGTGGACCTCGTATGCACCTGAAGCGCATGTCTGCGCCAAAGCACTGGATGCTTGGCAAGCTTGACGGCATCTGGGCGCCACGCCCGTCGTCGGGCCCGCACAAGCTCCGCGAGTGCCTGCCGCTCGTGATCATCCTCCGCAACCGCTTGAAGTACGCGCTCACCAAGCAGGAGGTGACGATGATCTGCATGCAGAAGCAGATCAAGGTGGACGGCAAGATCCGCGTCGACCCGAACTTCCCAGCCGGCTTCATGGACGTCGTTGAGCTGCCAAAGTCGGGCGACCAGTTCCGCCTCATGTACGACACCAAGGGCCGCTTCGTGCTCCACCGCATCAGCAACGAGGAGAAGAAGTTCAAGCTCGCCAAGGTGACCCGCCAGGAGTACACCAAGAAGGCGATCCCGTACATCGCCACCAACGACGGACGCACGATCCGCTACCCGGACCCGCTCATCAAGGTCAACGACACCGTCAAGATCGACCTCGAGACTGGCAAGATCGTCGACTTCGCCAAGCTCGAGACCGGCAACCTCGTCGTGATTACCCGCGGCCGTAACACGGGCCGTGTCGGCATCCTGCACCACATCGAAAGGTAGGAACACACCTTATTGACTCATTGCGAGCTGGGTGTGGTTTGGTAGCGTCGATGACCTCCAACTGTTGCTTCCCTTTCTGCTGCTATCTGCTGCATATCGGCTGCGGTCTCTCTCGACGAGAGTCGTACGCCGCCATTGTCGACATCGAACCCGCGTCACTAACGCTCATTCTGTGTGTATCTTTTCTGCTGCGCTTGAACAGACACGAGGGTTCGTTCAACATTGCCCACGTGAAGGACTCGGCTGGCCACGACTTCGCGACCCGTCTCGGTAACGTCTTCGTGATCGGCAACGAGTCCCGCCCACTTGTGTCGCTGCCAAAGGGCAAGGGTGTCAAGCTCTCCATCCTTGAGGAGCTTGCTATCCGCGAGAACAAGGGCAAGAACTAAATTTCGTCCTCGTATCGCAACCGCACACACGCCAGGAGCATCGCTGTGACCTCTGAACGGGTCGCGCATCTCTTGGAAATTGAAAGGAGAACAGTTGTGGTTATGTCAATATAATCGCATTTTTCACAAACATTTTGATGGTCTGTCTGCTTTGGTTGCATGATGTCTGGTCCTCCTTCAGTATGGGAAGAGCTGGCCGGACGCCGAGATCCGCACGGGTTGCTTCGGGTCGCCTCGTGAAGTCGCCACGTGGTGCATCTTTGCGAGCGTGCTAAAGCTCTCTTCCCCCATGAGACAGCCGAAGACGACGTGTTCGTTGTCGAAACTCGGAGCCTGCAAGAGGTTGTTAGCGATTGAGATTGCATGCCGCACAGGTTTCACACAGAGCGGTACATCTATCTGAATATGTACGTACTGGTGCAAAATGCAGGTAGAACTGGCTCGTGTTGGTGTCCGGGCCAGTGTTCACCATCGAGAGCATGCCAGGTCCCGTGTGCCTCAGAATGAAGTTCTCGTCCTTGAACGCCGCTCTTGAGGTGGTGCCGTCTCCGCCGGGCTCATCATCGGGCTGGTCGAACGTGCACTCGCCTCCTGATCCGTCATGGTTCTACAGTAAACGGCCACACGAGGCGCAACTCTGTGAGCAGGTTTGCTCAACAGAGGCGCACAGAAGCGTCGCTTGGGTACGACGTGTTGTTGTTGCGCACCATAAAGTCTCCAGACTGGCAAAAGCGATCTCTCACGACACGATGGAAGGGACTGAAACACCACCAATGTGGCTCTTAGTCTTCTTCCTCGGTCTCTGCACCAGAAAAGGAGCCTTGAACAGACTACTCACCAGTGGGCATAGTGGCGTCGCTTGCCCGAGACAGCACTCCTGGTCTCACCTGTGCACAGCCGCCGGAAGTTCTCGCACGTCTTGGGCACCACATCAGCTCGGAGCTACGGGTGGAGAAAGTGAGAGACAGCCAGCTTTCAGATATGAGCGAAGTGAGTCGAGGTATTGAGGAAAGATCTCCTTTTCGTCTGCAAGCCGGGATACATCTTCGTCTCAGCTGAGACGAAGATAGGACGGCGACTTTCAAGGTCACGCGGTGGACATACCTCTATAAGTAGCCGCCCGGCGCGCGCATCTCCGACGCTCACATCGAGGAACACAATCGGATTCAGGCGGCGGTCTCGCTTCGTCTCGCGCGGCGGCGCCAGCATGATTAGTGCGCGGATGGAATTACGTGGCGTGTGTGGTGTGAGCGGTTAAAGCCCAGCAAGCGAAGATAGCACGCGCACGGTCGTTTCTTGTTTCTCCTTGGCATTACGAGGTCGTCCTGGTTGCACTTCTCGCTGTGCAAGAGGCTAAATCGGGGTCGCTCCGTTGCCACGAGAGGCAACTGCCGCCGAGTTTCGCCATCGATCGCACTGAGTAACTCGTCGGAGAAACTGCTTTGCAAGTGAGGTACTGCTTTCGTTCAGAAGAGGAGGCCGTCGTCCGTTATGTTTTCCCTGTTCTTTCATCGCCGCCGGCTGCTCGATATGTGGCACGAATAGCTGTGGATTCACTGTGGTCGTCCGTTTCAGAACTCGACCTGCCCAGCAGTCGCATACACGCCCCGTGCGCGTCCACTGCTATTCGCATTCATTCGTCCTTTCGCTTGGTGAGTCGCGCACACAAGAAACGAGAGCTACGAGCGAGCTGTCGGTTGCAAGCTCACCTCGCATTGTCTCTTGCAAGGTTGTCTTGAGATCTCTTCCAGCTGAAGATGGAGCCCGGAGGACAGGAGACCAACGACGCTGACCTCGAAGAACAGGTGGCGGCCACGGACATCGTGCTCAATGATAAGGGCGGTGGCAGCGTCGTGCGACCCATGCAGGATGGCGACATCAAAGCGCCAGGGGAAACTCTACCTCGCATACGCTTCGACAGCACTGAGGGAGAAGGCGCCGACACAGTCTCGAACCTCATGGTTATAGCTGATCGAGCCGGCACACGCCACAAATCCACCACGATGGAGCGCTACAGCGCTCTCGATACTTCCAACGTCGAGTCGCTTATGTCCGGCGGCTTCAATCGATACCTCGGCAAGTTGAAAAGCGTGCGGCGCGAGTACAATCTGACGTTCCCGACACCTGAGATCCACTTCGAAGACCTGTCGTACACGGTATGGCTCAGTCGCGAGAGCCCCGCAGCCAAGAGTTCCATCGGCGGGTACTTCCG
>JAADXK010000084.1:0-47812 GCA_023337805.1 Globisporangium barbulae | reverse complement strand
GTTCGCAAAGTCGAAGGCACCCTTGGTGTCACAGCCCAGAGCAAGCGTGAAGCCGTCACCGATGAGCTTGACGGCGACCATGAAGAAGTAGAGCGCGCCGAGTGAGAGCACGGTGTAGAAGATACCCCAGAGGATCTTCTGCATCGTCGTCTTCTTCTTGTACTCCTCCTCGTCCTCCGTGGCGTCGTCGCCATCGTCCTGGAGAGCAAACTTGACGTCGCTGAGGCGGTCGTCACCAGCAGCGGCGCCGCTACCGGTCACTGGTGAGCGGACCGCGGCGTAGGGCGCGCTGGCGAGGCCGGTGGGTGTCTGCGAGTGGATGTTGAGCGAAGCCATTGCGAGTTGCTGGAGTGGGAGCTTTGATTGGCAAACTGTAAGACGACGTGGAGATCCGTTGGCCGGCGGTCGAATCTTCTGTCTTCCGTTGAGTGGAAAAGAACCCGATTCGAGAGCGAGTGGCGTGTGTGGGGGCGATAGCAAATGTGAATGTGTAGGAGGAGAGGCGCCGCGCGCGAATCTGTCGCGAGGCAACTGTGAGGAGCAGCAAAAGAAGGGTGCGGGCCACAACGGACAGGGGGAAGGAGGGCCCTGAAGACCTGCCAGCAGCGGCGGCGTTCACGGCAGGCACGAGAGGAGGGGTGAGCCGACGATTGACTGGCTGGTCTGGGGATTAGGAGCCAGTGACTGGGGAGACTCTGTTTTATCGAGCGTGTTTGCGTTGCGGGGATTAATCGGGCGTTAATCCCTTCCTCTATCTTGGTCGATTAATCCTGACGTCTGGACGGAAATCGGGTCAAGATTCAAGATTCGGTGGGTGGTCAAGCGACAGTTTTTGACTGCGTTTTTGTATGTCTGATAAATGACGGAATCTTTAAAACGAATCTTGTGCGCGCTTTGAGCGTTTTGTTTGAAGCGCGCACAAGATTCGTTTTAAAGATTCCGTCATTTATCAGACATACAAAAACGCAGTCAAAAACTGTCGCTTGACCACCCACCGAATCTTGAATCTTGACCCGATTTCCGTCCAGACGTCAGGATTAATCGACCATTTTAGCTAAACTGAGCAGAACAAGCAAAACAAGCAAAACGAACCTCAAAGTTAGATATACTTAATAAAAAAGATACTTTCAAATACCGAATTATATCCTTAAATTTCGATTTCCTTTTCTCATATTTTGACTTGATTAAACTATCTAATATAACAGAATATAGCACTTTTCTGAGCTTAAAACTGATCACAATAACTGGTTTTGCTGCAAGACTGTCACTCGCATACATCCGCAACTTACACAAGTACGCTCTAGCGCGAATTTATCTGGGTGAGTACTGTAAGCTTGCCAAATTTCGAAAGACGAAAAGTTGAGGGAAGTAATGTATCGGAAAAGAGCGAAACTAATTAGCGCGGCAAATAAAAAGGCAAGGGGTGCCACATCAATGGATCCGCGCCGCATGCCGCCGACGTGCTCGTGCGTCTGACTAACGGACGAAGTGCGGGTCTGTGTGAGTGAGTAAGTGACTGAGACGCAAGGTACGTGCTGCTTCTACTGGTTGACGCGCCATTTCTGGTGCTCTCGCGTTCTCTGTGTGTTGGTAGGGAACAGGCGGCCATGGGGGCGGAGATCTCGTCGTTTCTGGCGCAGGACGACGCGCAGAGCGTGAACGGCGTCGTGTGCGAGAGAGATTTTGGCTCAGTGGACGCAGCAGGCGACGCCACTACCAGCAGCAGCAGCACAACCACAAGCACGTTTAGGAGAAATGCAGGCGACGTCGCGCGGCGCAAGCAGCTCTTCGCGTTCTGCGCTGACTGGGATATTGCGTACATCGGCCAGTTCCTGCACTGGTACGCGCGCTTCGCCAAGAGCCACAACAACAACAGGAAGCAGCAGAGCGATGAGGCGGACAGCAGCAACAGTGCGGAGCAGCTCGTGGCGGTCCACAGCCAGGTCGACGCGCTCGAGAGCGACATCCGCGTGCTCGAGATTCTGCTCGAGCAGCTCGAGCCCGAGCTGGCGCAAGCCGCTGTATCACCGTCACCAGTGCAGACAGGCGAAGCCGAGCCTGTAGTACCTCTAGAGAGAGACCTTAGCTCTTCAGTATTGCTGAATGAGCTGGAAGCGAGGAAGCACGAGGCGGAACGCACGCTGCGAGCCAAGTTCCTCGTGCTGCAAGAGCTCAAGCAGCACCTTCTCGCATCGATCGAAGACGCTGATCTGAGCTGCATCGTGCGCTGGCCGCTGTTTATCTCCGTGGCCACGAAAGTGCATTTCCAAACGGACTTCAATGCGAATGTGCAGCTGAGTGCACATCAGCACCCGGCAACCATGGGGTACACCATGGACCGCGACAGTTGCGCCAGAGGCCACTTGGCCGAGTTTAACAAGGGCGACATCTTGCTCCCGCCGCTGGAGAACCACGAGATCGATGGCTTCACGGACGATAGCGCGAGTAGCTCCGCTGCGAGTGCCGAGGGCAGTGAAGGCGACGGTGAAGATGACGATGATGCAGAGAGCGAGAACCAGGAAGATGGAGAAGATAAGGAGGGTGATGGAGACAATGCAAATGGCAAAGCTGCTGCTCGGAAAGCAGGCAGTGATGACGAGGAGGATGAAGACGAAGATGACGGCGATACTACTAAAGGCGCTTCGACCGTCGCAGTTGCAGCAGAATCGCCAGCTGTCGATCCACTACAAGCTCAGGATCCCGTGACGCAAGAGAGTGAGTCACTGCCGTTAACTTCAACGATACTCGCACAACACGAATCGTCAGTTGATGCTACTGGAGCCCCAGCAGTGGCGACCGTTGCTGAGATCTCCTACAAAGACTCGCTGAAGAGACCGCGCGTGATCAAGCGAGTTGTGCCCAACCTCTTCGACGCATCTCTTCGAAGCCCCGTGTTGTTTGGGTACTTGCTCGAGAAGCAGAAGGACGAGATCAGCGAAGTGAGCAGCGAGCAAACTGCGCTTGAGAAACGTGAGGATGCGCTCTTCCAGCAGAAAATTAGCGACCGCAAGAGCAAACTGGAGACCACACTGACGTCCGAGCGCGGGAAGCTGCAAGTGGTGGCGCAGCGCGAGGTGGACTTCCAGGGAAAGCGAGAGAAGTTCTGGGTGAAGCGCCAGGCGGAGCTCGAGCGGGCGAAGAAAGAACTGGACCCGAACGACGTCTTCTTTAGGACCCACGAAGCCCAGGACAAGCGAACGCGCGACCAAGAGGCCCACGAGGACGAAGAGCTCCGTCGGCAGAAGGCTAGCATTGAAGCGCGGATACAGGCTGCGCAGGACCAGTTCGATCAGATGCTCGTCAAGGTTGAGCAGATTCGCTCGATCGAGTTCCCGTTGGGCGACTCGCGGATGCTGTTCCATGAAGCCGAGATGGATGTCATCCAAATGGACATCAACGACGCCAAGCGAGTGCTGGCGGCGGCGAAAGAGGAGTACGTGGCTCTGAAGACAGCGAAGACGCTGGTGATTCCAGGACAAGAGGGCAAGCAGCGCGCACAACTGTTGTTCGCTGAAGACCAGATCAAAGCCAAGGAAAAGGAGCTCGAGAGCGTGTGCGCGGTGTTTGAGAATGAGCTCTTCCTTCACAAACGCGCGCAGGAGATCTTTGAGCGCGAGAAGCTGTTCCTCCCGTTCTTCACGTGTCTGAATGGAGGCGAGTGCAGTTCGCAGGGCAAAACGAGCTTCGCGCTTCTAGATGCGACGATGGCGCTGCTACTGGGCGCTGGTGGCTGTCGTGTGGACGAGAAAGTGCGCTTCCTGTTCACAATGTTCTCACACAAAGACCGTCGTGGTACCGGTAAATCTTCAGCACCAGTCGAAAATCGTATCCCCGTGCTGCCCCGTGAAGCGCTTGCTGAGATCCTGCGCGTGCTCTTTAACTTGCTGGCGAAAATCGGCGACATGCATCCGCCACACGGTCTCACGACTGAGTATCTGCTGGGGCTCGCGGAGAGAGAATACCTGAAGCTCGAGATTGAAGGCAACGGTGGTGAAGTGGTAGGTGGGATGACGTGCTTTGAGTTCGAGAACTACTGCGTTGGCATGGTCGAGAAGTCCAAGTACCTGTGCGAGCTCCTGTGCCACCCATGGAAGTACGAGCAGCTCAGCCGGTTCGTGATGCAGCACATGAGCGCCACACACCAGTTCAAGCTTGGTTTGATCAACGTTAACGATCTCAAGTTCGTGGTTGCGAGACAATCCGTTCAGCCGCGCGAAGAGCTCTCGCGCTGGAAGAAGAACGTGATCCACGAGCGCGCGCTCGCAATGGGCGAGAACGATCCGCTCAAGACCGACTATTCCAGGTATCTGCCCAAGCGAAGAGCGAAGCTATTGTCGAACGTCGTACCGCTCGACCACGGAGGCTACCGAAACCTGCTCAACTACCGCATGGAGGTGATTCTCCGTGCGACCGTGAAACTCCAGACCATCTGGCGAGCTCGCAAAGGAAGACAAATCGCGAGGCTCGCTGCTGAGAAACAGGCTTTTTACCACGCGCGTGGAGTTGCGTTAGAAGAAGCGCGTGCAGCTGTCGAGGAGGAGTGGACGGAGAAGGATGCGAAACCTGCGCACAGTGTCGAGAAGATGAAGTTCGAGGCCAAGATCCGCATGAAGCAGGTCAAGCTCCGCACAAAGGGCAACGCGTTCAATCGCGAGCAAGTGTTTGCGTTGATGATGGAGGAAGCGGTCCAGCTAGCACAGCGCGAAGTGGAGAACAGGTTCCGTGAGATGGAGGAGGAGCTTGGCTACCTGAAACATGCCGAGTCGCTCGAGCTGCCGCATAATGAGATGGGGTACCTAAAAGAAGAGATTTCCAAGGCGCTGGTTGCACACTTGCATCAGGCCAAGCAGGAGACCGCTCAGGTGACCAACATGCTCGAGACGATCTCCATGAACGAGGAGAACGCGAAGAAGAAAGCGCAGCTGAAGAAGCAGAAGAAGTCGGGTGCGAACCAGAGTGAAGACGGTGTTGAAGAAGTGCCCGAGACAGAGATACCAGAGGAAGGCGAGAAGCATCTGGTTGACACGGAGGACAAAGCAATTCGCGATCTCCGCACAGTGGCGAGGAAGGACAACATGGTGTTTGGACGCTTCCCTGCCGAGTTGTACCAGAGTGGGCTCACCAAGGACGAACAGGCGACGCAGATGCGTCTTGGCGTCTCAGACTCGCCTCTTGACTCGCTGCAGCTGCGGCTGAAGCAAGTGTGCGTGGGCATGACCGAGTTCAAGCTGACCGAGTTCCTCCAGGAGCTCCCATCTAAGCGTCACATCTGCGATTACGTCCACGCGTTCCGCCGCTTTGACGGCTCGTACGACGTTCCTCGCATGGAACGCGACTTGTACGAGCATTTTCGAATGGTGCGAGGGTCTGAACAGCTCGCTGAGGCGCTGATGAACATTGCAGAGAGCGACTTGGAGTTCGGCGAGAGCACGAAGCTGTTGCGCACGATCCAAATGGAAAGCGATCAGGTGCTCAATCGCCTCGTCGCGGCCCAGACAGGGAAAGTCGCGGAGGAGAACGCCGCGATCATCGCAAAGAAGCTGATTCGCATGGGCTACAAGGTTAGCCCAGCGGATGCAGAGCCAGCCACAACTGTAGCCAGCAATAGCAACGAGGCTGAGGATAGGAGTGTGCTGTCGCTGGTCGCTAGTCCGAACGCGCTGTTGATGCAAAAGGAGCAGCACGACATGGACGAGCGCAAGAAGCGCGTGAAAGAGGCGCACGCGCGCCTGATGGACGCGATGAAAGTGTGGCGCGACGCCGAGCTGTCGCTGCTCGAGACCGAGAAGAGCCAGCTGCGAGTGAACCCGGCGTACCCCGTGCTGCCCAGCCATCGAATAAAGTGGGCCGAGCGCTTCCAACACGCGCTACGCTTACCCGAGAAAGACACGCAGCAGATCCAGGAGAAGTACACGGAGGTGCTGAGCGTCTGCCAGGGTTTCATTGAGACAGCGACGGCCATCGCACTGATCTTGGTGCGCGAACTGTATCTGCCACTACGTGAGAAATCGATCCTCCCGACTGGCTCATCCGCAATCGATGGGCGAAGAGACGACGTGCGCACCACCAGCCGACTCAAGTACGAGGCGCACGATATCCTGTTCAAGATCTGCACGGACGACCACGGACGCTTTGAGTGCTCCCATGAGCTGTCGGCGAAGTTCGGCGCCCACGAGATCCGCAACTCGGCGCTGTATCTGCGAGCGCTGAGCCATTGCGAGAACGTGATTGTGCCGCTCGAGTGCTGCGTCGACTTTCAGGGCTTCCGCGTGGTCTGCTCGTCCAAGATTCCGATCGAGATCCTGAGTTTTGACGAATCTGGTGGCTCGATCCAGAAAGTTTCCAAGCAGCTGATGTATGGGAGCGACAACCGTGGCAAGACGATCGCGTTCCAGAGCAAGGAGCTCGACAACGTGCTAGCGGACGCGGCGGTGCGACTCAACCTGTGCCGCCACGACGTGCGTGGGTACCAGGACCTCACGTCCAAGACTGTACACGCGCCGGCCGACATGCTCGGGTACGTGACCGCGAAGAAGACGTTTGCGGTGCTGAACTTCGCAAGAGCGATGCCACCTGAAGATCCGGAGGTGACACCGCACCTGACGCAGTCAACGCGCGGCATGAGCATCCTCTGGCGGCAGCTGCGGCCCGAGTTTGTCAACGGCTTCCACATGTCGCTGTCGCCCGACGCGCTCTCGTCAATGACGTACCGCACGCCTGACTGGCAGTCGCAGTCGCTGGGCGTAGAGAACGCCACGCTGCACCTCGTAAACGAGGTTATTCCGGCGTTTGCGAAGAAGTTGTCGCAGAAGCCAAAGTTCTTCACGTCGGCGAACTTTGACTTGACGGCCGAGATGCATCACCACGGTATCAACATGCGACACCTCGGACTCCTGCGCTCGCAGTTCCTGTTTGCGCTCTCGGGCACCGCGACGCTCCAATATTCGACGGCGGAGATCCAGACGACCGAGGACTTTACGCGCGAGATCGAGCGCGGCTCACACATCTACATCGATGGGAAGATGTGCCAAGTGAGCCCGAATATGAAGCACCGGTTCGACGCACAAGTCATCACGCTCACGCTCATCTACAAGGGCAACTCAATCCAGAACGTGACAATCTATGGTGGCCGTGGCGACTGCAAGAAGTACGCGAGCGAGATTCGAGCGCGCATGCTGGCGGAAATGGTGGCGCGAGCGTTCAAGAACATCACGCGTCACATGATGCGCGTCGCAGCCAAGCTGTCGGGCACGGGCGTCGCACCCTACTTGTTCAAAGACATTGTCGTGCAGCTGCTGAATTTGCTCAGTGGTGCTCGTCTTGGGAGCGAAGCGTTCTGGAACACGCAGCTCTTTGAAGGCATCCGCTCTCGCTTCGGCCCACGTGCGGTCTCGGAAGTGGACAAGCAGAACATGCGTCGGCACCTGCTTCCGCAGATGTACGTTATTGTATCACGAGCCACAAAGATGGTCGGCGTGAAGCTCACGCGCATGTGCCTCGACCGGTTGAAGCAGCATCCAGATTGCTATTCGTTCACGATGGAGGACTTTGCGGTCTCCGGCGACCACTACCGCGTCAAGCACAACATGGCGATGCTCCACTTCTCGGTCGCATCGCTGCTGCTCCTGAAGGCGACGGTGAAGCAGGCGACGTCGTACAAGCAGCTGCTTCTTGCTGACCATCCGAATGGCTACTGGACGCTCTGTGAGAGGCGAGGGCTGTCTACGGCCGTGAACCTGGGTACATACGGTCACGAATTATCGGGAAAATACCTGCCTGGGTGCACGCTGGAAGCCGAGGGTCCCATTGTGAACATCGACCTGAACCGCTCGCTACGGGTGCTCAAGGAGGCGCGTAGCTACGTCAGTTTCCCGTACATTGCGACGCTGTATCCAGCAGATGCCGAGTCGCACGTCACGCTCGAGACCTGGTGCAAATGTGACGGCCACGAGAGCACGAGGCGCGTCGTGCTGACCATGGGGCGGTTCAGTCTGACTGCGCTCAAGTGCAACATGTGGGCGTTCATGATCAACGTGAAGAACATCGACATCATCGCGTTCGGGTCCCGCGTGGAGCTCTTCAAGTGGACGCACCTTGTCGGCTCCTTCGATGGCACGATGCTGCGACTGTATGTCGACGGGTTCCTACAGAACGAGGTCGAGGTTGAGAGCGTCGTGGACTCGGAGATCGAGAAACGCGAGGCGATCATCAAGAAGACCCGCGAGGACATTGTGGACATGGAGGACGAGGCCAAGGGCAAGTGCTTCAAGGATGTCGATCGCGAGATGCAGCAGTTCTTTGCCTCGAAAGACGGCAAGAAGCAGATCAAGAGCGTGAGCCAGAAGCTGCTGGACGAGCACAACTTTCGCGTCCGGTTGTCTAAGAACGCGGCTGCGAATGCCCAGGCAGCTGGTGGCAATGGATCGCCAGCGTCTCCGACGGCCAAGGCACCGCTCACGAATGGCGGCAGCACACAGCCTCTGCTGAAGAAAGACGCCTCGAAAGTCTCTCAAACGGATTTCGAGCCGCTTGCGAAGAAACAACTGCTGCGCGAAGTCTTTGACGCCCGCTGGCAGGTGCTCGCACAGGAGTTCAAGGAGATGCGCCACCGCGTGAACATCAAGATCGAGAAAGAACTCGAGGAGCAGTCAAATCAGGACATGCGGCAGCTGCGCATTGGTTGTTTGTCGTCCGTGCGCCGCAAGGATGGCAAATATTTCTTCCACGGCAACATCGCGCACGTTGCGTACTACAACAACACGGTGTTGACGCGTGACCAGGTGAACGCGCACTACGTGCTGGCGGTGCGCGATCGTGCGCACGAGTCCGACTACCTGTTCTCATTGGCGTCCAGTCGCTTCTCGCGTGCGCTTGCATTTGCCCAGGACGACAAGCGGACGCTCGAGAAGTTTGCGGAGAACGTGTGCGCGTCGCTCAAGTACGACCTCGACCACCAGCACGCGCAGGAGATGTACAAGAAGAAAGTCCGGTGCGGCCTCGAGCCGTTCCTAACCACCGAGAACGTCCATGGGATCGCCGAGATCATGAAGAACCTGCCGCGAGACCCGTGCTTCGCGGACCTGTTCATGCACTGCTACAAGTGTCTGATGGGCATCCAGCCGACGTACTTCCAAGCAATCGAGTCCCCACAATGTCGCCTGGGGCTGAGAGAGCTGGGTCGCATGCCGTTCGCGTTCTTTCTGGGTTCTCGATCGGCAAACGCGATGGTGAACATTGTCGGAGGCGATGGAGACACCGACGATGAGCGAGAGGAGCAGGAAAAGATCACAATGTTTGCGGACATTACCTGCAAAGTGCTGCGCGAGTATCCGACTTTCTATGGCGACCAGTTGGCGAACCTAGGCTGGCTGCGGGACTTGAGAAATGCGAAGGCTGTCGTGTACTTCATCCTCGCACTGGAGGCTGGAGAGGACGTCCGGCTGATCAACTTGAAAGATGTGTGCGACATTGCAGACGAAGACATAGAGGTGATCGTGAAAAACAATCGCTTCTGCACTTCGCTTGAGGTCGCAAAGTGCTCGCTGCTGTCTGATATGTCGATGCTGCGCGTAAGCCTGTGCTGCACGCAGCTCGAAGTGCTGGACATCTCGCACTTGGATCAAATCACCGACACTGCGCTGTTGGGTATCGGCAAGAGCTGCCACCGTCTGCGGCGGCTCTGGATGACGAGTTGTCACCAGATCAGCGACATTGGCATCGAGGCCGTCGTGCGGACGAACCCAAAGCTGGAGGAGCTCGGCCTGAGCTCCTGCGAGAGAGTGAGCGACCGGTGCTTCTCGATGATCGGTAAAAGCTGTTCAGGTCTCGTGATTTTGGAGGTGGAGCTCTGTATGCAGTTGGGCAACCTGGCGATGAAGCATCTCGCAGCAGGGCTGGCGAGTGAGAACAAACTGAGGAAGCTGAATGTCGCTGGCTGTCGTCGGATCAGCGACGAAGGCCTTGTGGAGGTGGCGAAGAACTGCACGCGACTAAAGGAGCTGAATGTACGGCAGTGCGACAAACTCACGGACGCCTCGATTCGAGCGGTGACGCACAACTGCCTGGAGCTGGAGGTGCTCAATCTGGAGGAGATCTACTCGGCGTCGCATAGGATCTTTCTGTTTGACCAGGAGGGCGACGGGCGTGGCGTGGTCGAGAAGAACCTCGTCAAGAAAGTGAAAGACGTCAACCTCACGAGCTGCAGTGGCCTGAGTGATCTCGCAGTGGGGCATCTCTTCCATCGAGCAAAGCAGTTGCGAGCGATCACATTGTCTTCGTGTACGGGGATCAGCGACCAGGCGCTAGCGTGGATGCTGGAGGACATGCTCGACAAGTCCAAGGGTGGAGAGTGTCTCGAGCACGTGGACGTGAGCTATTGCCCGCAGCTGTCGGCCAATGCAATCCGTCAGCTTGTGGTCCAGTGTCCGAGTCTCACGTCGCTGAACCTGTCCGGGTGTGTACACCTGACGGACACGAATCTCATCGAGATCATCTCGTCGTGCGAGAAGCTCGTGCGACTCGAAGTCGGGTTCTGCCGTGAATTGTCGGACCGTGTGGTGCTCGCGATTGCCCAGCAGCTCTCGCTCGAAGAGCTTAACCTGGCTCGCTGTGTGAAGATCACCGACGAGAGCCTGCTCGAGATCGCTGCGCAGTTCACGGTTTTAAAAAAACTGAACGTGTCAGCATGCAAGAAGCTGACTGAGAGGACGCTGGTAGCTTTGCTGGAAGGCTGCAGCATGCTTGAGGAGCTCGACGTGACCCACTGCCCGCTCTTCCCACCGATGCTGCTCGCCAAGTTCGTGCGTAGGAAGGTCAAGGTCGTGAACCGAAAACTCGACGAGGTTGCTGTGAATCGCGCGGTCGTCGAGCTGGAGACTGAAGATGCAATGAAGAAGCGAGGAGAGAGCGGGGATGAGCAGGAGCGAGAAGCAGGTGACAGTGGCGAGGAACGAGACGCCGCTGCTGCGAGTCTTGGAAGAACAGCAGCACTTGGTCTGGTCAAGAACGCGAAAAAGTCATTGTCGAGTAGCACAAAGAAGCCGCCTGGGAAGGCTTCAGGTTCGACGAACAACTTGCCGTCCATCTACAAGCGCCACGATGGCGATATTTAATGGCTGGCTCATGCTACAACACAGGGAAGCAAATTTGTGATGCGTTCGTGTCGCATGGCTGATTGACGATTGATGAGGAGGCAAACGGTGGTGGGGTTGCAAGTTGAAACGGATCGAGCGCCTAAATTTACGATGTGTGTCGGGGGATGGCAGTTTGAACTGGAGAATGGAATACTCGATTGGAACTCGAAGAGGAGAGAGACAGATGAACCAAATCCCGTACGAGGACGAAGAGAAATTCGACGAGAGCCGCGAGGAAGACGAGCGCAATGGACCCAACTCGGTCCACATCGACATGTCCAACGGTACGTGTCGCTTGTGGTATCTGAGAGTGAACTGCTGGGATTGGAATTACTGATCCAACTCGGTACTTTGTTTCATTGCTTGCTTGTAACAGTGGACGAGCCAGGAGAGCAGGACGAGCTCGCGTTCCTTCGCGTCGAGAACTCGCTGCTGCGCAAGAAAATCAAAGAGCTCGAGAAAGTTGGACGCGGAAGTGACAAGCACGGTTTGTGAGTGAGAAAAATGCGCGTTCCTGGCTTTGTGGCTGGCTCACTCGTCCTCTAAGCTTACGAGGAACTCTCGATTTGGTTCACATGCATCCAGAAGGCTTGGTGTTGACGAGACAGAGATCGAGCGCATTGACGCGTTGCTCAAGAAAGCAGAGGTGAGTGGATACCAAGAGACCTGTAGGAACTATGTCGGGCTTTCTTGGACTCATCTCAGGGCGATGGTGTTGCTATGACCTGCTCATCAGGAAGCCAAACTCGAGGCGATGAACTACGTCGCCAACACGTCGAGAGACAAGGTAGAGTGACCGCGAGTACTCCATGTCAAGTCAAGTCCTTTGCAATGCTGATGCATTATGATCGTGAATGCGAATGTCTGTAGCTGGGTCAAGACGTCAAAGTGCTGCAAGCGATTCTGAAAAAGGTGCGGCTGCTCTGATGTTGTGGTGTTCCATTTGAAAGTGACTGCTCACGAAGACGACATCGTGAACTGGAACTTCCTTTGCAGGCGAAAGCGGAGCGCCACTCGTTCAAGAAGAAGATTAAGAGCACGGATGAGAAGCTCCAGCAGGAGCGCAAGAAGATCGAGCAGGTCAGTTGCTGGTAGTGCACACCAATTCTCCATCCTTTCACCATGCCATCTCACACAGCTCTATCGCTTGTACTCACAGGAGGAAGTGCGATTCCAAGTGGACCGCGAGATCTTCGCCAAGATCCTGAAGGTTAGTCGATGGCTCTTGTAACTTACTTAGCGTCAGTTCTTACATTGAGGAGCTCGTCATGCTCGTTGACGTAGGACGACCGCGACTCGTACAAGTACGAAGTGAACCTGCTCGTGCAGAAGATGACGGAGCTGCAGAAGGAGAAGCACGAGCTCTTCGTGTGGGCGAAAGAGCAGCAGGAGCGCCACCTGCAGGAGATCCGCAAGCTCACGCGCGCTCTGGGGCGCACGCGGAAAGCGATCGACGAGCAGGTGAGTTAGCCTCAATGCCGAGAGTGCCAATATCGTTCTTCTACTGGCTAATCTGTATTCATTTGTGTGTATTGCGTGGTCTCTCTTTGTTTCTTGACCTCCAGAAAACCAAGAGCGCGGACGTTTTCAACGAGGTCTATCGCGTCCAAGCTGGCGTCTTCCTTCGTGCTGAGCGGGAGCGCGTGTCGAGCGCCTAGGCTTGCAGTCTTTAGCCTAATTCTCTTCTCTCTGCTTAACCTCTGTGCCGGGTCAGTCAATAGAAGAAGAGGTTGGAAACTTGCTTGAATGTTTACTCGAGCGGGCTGTAGATGATGCGCTGCAGCGCGCCACGCTGCTCCGTCACCTGAATCACCATCTTCAGATCCATGATCTCGCCCTCGCGGCCCTTGAACGACGCGATAAGCAGGCCGCAGTTCGTGAATTGGCTCGGCTCGATGCCCGCGATGTTGATATCCGTCGTCTGTTCAATGCCACACACATTAGCTCATCGTCCATGTACGTCCACACCACGTAAACGAGTCCACGCACCGTGAACTGGAAGTGGTTGTCGCCCTTCGCGTAGTCTGTTGCCTCGACCTGGCCGAGTTGTGCTCACACAAGAAAAGGATCAACCGAGTCTGGTTAAGGAGTCCTGTGTACACGTACAGCATAGAACACAGAGCTAAAGCGCATGCAACAGTGCGGCGGAAAGGATATTGATGATGTATCGCTTGGTCACCGAATCCACCAGGTACTACAGAGATAGCGCCATACATAGCAATTGTCATACACACAAACAGCAAGATCAATCCGTAATGTTAGCCAATGGCGCACGAAGCGAAGAGCTACACACAAGCAAGCAGTTAGAAAGCGCACTCACCTCAATGTCCCACACGCCGCTCGCGACGGGCTTGTCGAGGTGGAAGTCCACCTCGAGGTTGAGCTCGTCCGTGAGTGCCGCTGGGTTGGGCGAGATGTCGACGGCCGTGACGTCCACGACAGGCAGCGAGCGCAGGTGCTCCTCCGCGTCCGTCATCTTGCTCTCGCTCATGCTTTTGTGTGTGCGATCGCTTGGCTCGCGTCGTATTGGCGCAGTGGTACAGTCAGCTTCGCATATTTTTCTACCGGGATTCAACCGATATCTTTGTCAGAAACTGTCCGCATGTCGGTATTTGACGAAGAACAACTCACACAAGCAGAAGGTCGAAGAGCACCACAGAAAGCAACTCGCCATACACACAGCACCACCAATGGCGCCGCTGAGCGGAGAGGAGCACGCGGAAGACGCCCACCGGCACGTCCATTACAAGCACGAGCACCAGCACCACAGTCGACAGCATGCGTCACGGCCCGAACAGCGCGTGCACTTCTCTGACGAGCCCGAGTGCCTACCCCAGCTGGACACGTACTACCCGACGCCCGCGGCGGCGCGGCCTGTGCTGCCCACGAGCTCCACGCGACGCTTCACCATCGATGAGGTGGAGCTCTATTTCTCTGAGGACCTGTCGCGTCGGCCGGTCTCGGAGCGCGACTACGCCGTGCACCGGATCAAAGGTCGCGACGAGTTCCTTATGTGCGGCGTCGTCGAGTACCGCAAGGTGCACGTGGGCATCCCCACGTGGCGCACATGCTGGGCTGAGCTCTACCATGGCGTCGTGATGCTGCGCAAGTGGCGCGAGAAGAGCGTCGACAAGAAGCGCAAGCTCATCCCGGTCGCCAAGTGCGAGCTCGAGCTGCTCGACGTGAGCGATCACTTCCTGCTCGAGATCAAACACCTCTTCCAGGGCCAACCAAAGCGCCGCGTGCTGCGCTTCGCGACCAAGGGCGGCCTCTTCATGTGGTGGTGGGCCATCCAGCTCGCGGCCATGTCACCTGTGGACGGCCGCATCCTGCACAAGTCCATGAGTCGGCCGGCCTTGAGTCCCTTCTTCTTCCTCGCATCGGCTGAACACTCGATGGAAAACGTCTTCTTTCCACGCGCCATGCGGCGCCAGCGGTCCGGTTCGCATCCGCAGAGCAGCGATGAGAGCCAGGGAAGCAGCGGCAATGTACCGGACCGCAGCTACGGCATCGTGCACTTGATCTTTGTGCGCCATGGCGAGACCGAGAACATCCACTTTCGCGTGTGTGACCGTGAGAAGACGCTCACGGACCGCGGCCTCGAGCAGGCCGAGGAGACAGCTTCGTTCTTGAGCTCGCAGCTGAAAGTCGACCGCGCGGCCAACGAGCACAACACGACGCTGATCTACGGCGGACTGCGGCGCACGGTCGAGACCGCGGCCAAGGTCGCGGCTGCAATGCCCTGGCTCAAGCGCAAGTTCGAGTGCAGCTTTCTCGAGGAGGGCGCACCAAAGTCCGTGGCTATTGAGCACCGACAGGAGTACCGCGACGCGATGCACAAGATGGCGTTCGAGTACATCTGTCGGTGGGGTGGGGACAGTAACAAGGAGTTCCAGCGGCGCCGAAGCGGAGGGCGGCCAACGCTCACGCGTCCCACAGAGACGTTCAAGATCATCGTATGCCACGCGAGCTTCGTGCAGTTCTGCATCGCGCAGTGCTACGGCGTGGCGAAGGAGGTGATCCAGCTCGGCGCGCCCATCGCGCACTGTAGCCTCACGCAGATCGACGTCATGAAGGGCGACCTCATGGAGGCCGAGTTCACGAACCGCGTGACCCATCTGCCGCTCACGCACCGCACGAGCGACTAATCAGAGTGACGGAATATTTAAACAATCCATGAATGGACAGAGAAGAGAGAGAGAGATGAATGAATGAAGCGCGTATACTTAATGAATGAGTCAAAATGAAAGAAGCGAGCATGTGAAATGCAAAATGGCTATGGCTACTTACTACGTCGATGGCTGGTGCTGGTTATGATGCTGGCTACTGAGTGATGGTCCGTTGGATTGATTGGTTGGTTGGTAGGTGTTGGGCCACATGTTGAAGTTGTCTGTCTCCTCAAAGTGGACAGATGCTGACGGTGCTCTTTGGGTCACTCGGTGGACACTTGTTGCCCGTGAACGTATTCGGCGAACTCAGGGACGCGAGCGGCGCGGCCGACCCAAAGGTGACGAGGTAGTGGCCCTGCGGCGCAATGGCTCCGCAGGACTCGGGCGTGAACTTGTCCACAGACGTCTTGCTTGCGCCGGCGATCGCCTCGTCGATGCTCAGCGGGTAGCGCCCGACGACGAGCACGTAGCTGCCCGTGGGCAGCGCCAGCGAGAAGAACGGGTCGCGGAAGCTGATCGAGTGGCGGCCCGTGCGCCGCGCAAAGTTGTCGTCATCGTCCGCGGCGTTGATGAGGTCGGCAGTCGTGAGCTGCTGGCCGTTGCCTCCACTCGGAGCGCGGAACAGGAACACCACGGGGTCGATGTACGCGCTCGTGCACTGGCCGTTCAGGTCCAAGTACACGCTGCCGTCCTTGGTGCCGTACGAGGACACCTCGATCGCCACGCGGCCGAACGAGTTGACTGTGAACGGGATCTTGTCGGCCGTCACGGTCCCGGTCTTGCGGACAATGGTGCCGTCCACGGTTACGGCAGTCGAGAGCGCGGTCTCCTTGTGGTACTGGCACGCAGCGTACGGCAACGTGATGGGCGCCGCGACCGAGCACTGTGAGCCAATGTAGCTGTTGGGCGGCGACGCCACTTGCACGCCCACGGTGGCCGAGATCGTGACTCGGTAGCTGCCGTAGTTGGACACTTTCGAGCCGCAGACGCGTGGCAAATAAGCCGCGCCATTGATCTTGGCCACCGCGTCAGCTTTGGACATGGCCGCCGTGCCTACTGCGAGACGGTAGCTGCCTTTGGTGAGAGGCACGTACATGTACGAGTCGAGCAGGCTGATGGAGCCGTCCTTGGCGCCGTAGCCCGTGGGCGCGTCCGAGTTCGTCGCGATCACATCCTGTTGGCTCACTTGGCCGCCATTGTTCAGGCGAAAGAGCACAATCTTCGAGTCAATGTACGCGGCGTTGCAGTCGCCATTCACGTCTGTGAACGTAGTGCCAGCAGCCGTGGGCGTGTCTCCACTGGTGGCCGGCTCCTCCATGGAGAGCACGTCCAACTCGACGTCGCCGTCCGCGGCCACGACAAAGTCGATGTAGTCCACGGATGTCGTTGTGCCGGTCGCGAAGATCGTGCCGTCCACCGTGGTCTGCAGGGCTAGCGTCGGAGTGGTCACTGGCGGTGGAGTTGGCGCTGCGGTCGACGGCTTCGGGGTCTCGGTTGGGTTCGGAGTTGGCGCCAGGGTCGGGTTCGGAGTCGGCGCCACGGTCGGGTTCGGAGTCGGCGCCACGGTCGGGTCCTGGTCCGACGCGCACTTTGGCAGCAAGTTGCGCGCGCGCAAGTCCGCGACGATCTTCTTGGAGTTAATCGCCGTGTTGGGGCACCCGCCGCAGTGGTGCAGTGCCACGACCGTGTTGTCGCTCGTGGCGATCACGGGCGAGCCGGACGAGCCCGCGCGCGTATCCAAGTTGTACGCGACCTGGTCGACGGCGCAGCCGCCCATGGTGAGCGACGTGATGGCGCCAATGCCGTTGTCGTCCTTGGCTGCGATGCGCATGCCCCAGCCACTGGGGTGCTGCGGGATGTAGATCTCGTCGCTCATTCTCGCGCCGCTCTCGCGCATCGTCAGGTAGCTGTACTCCGATGACAGGTTGATGTCGAGCTTCACGAGCGCGTAGTCCAGGTCCGGGTTCGCGACCACGAGCGTGGACGAGCGCGCGCGGATCTCGCCCGTGCAGCCTAGCGGCGTCTCGCAGCTTTGCGAGCACGACGCACCGCGTGCCTTGAACTCAAACTCGGTCGACGAGGCATGCGCCTGTGTGGAGATGCAGTGGTGGTTCGTGATCACGTGGCCCTCGCAGCCCACGAGCCAGCCGGTGCAGAAGAAGCTGCCCGTGTCCTTGTGGATGAGCAGTCGAATGATCGCGTCACTGACCTTGGCCTTGCCCTTGTCGCTGTTGAAGCACGCGGCCTCCTTGGAGTTATCGGCGCCGCACACCTCTTCGTTCTCCACGAGGCTCTCGGTGCGCCCCACGTAATGGAGCTTGTCGACCACGAAGCCCTTGCAGAGCATGGGCGTGGACGGATCGGCGGCCTTGCCGGTCACGAGCTCGACCGTGACCGAGTCCGTGTGCAGCGTGCCGGCGAAGAACGCTGTGTGTGCCTCGTCGCCTCTGTACGTGAACGATCTCGTCTGGTTCATGCCCAGGGGGAGCGCCTTGGTCGTGCGCACGATCACGTAGTCGTCCGGCGGCAGGTTGAAGTACGCGAAGTGCAGCGTCGCCATCGAGCCGTTGGTCGAGATCGTGAAGGTTTTCCTCGCGAGCGGCCCTGGGTACTTAAAGCTGCTGTTGCAGCCCGCGGAGACGTCGGAGACGGTCAGGATGCCCGGGATGTCGGTGTCCTTCACGAGGCGGCGACCCGTTGCTGGCTGTCGCTGCCATGGGGCGGCGGCGCCCATGAGGCTCTTCCCAGCAGTTGGCTGCCAGAGCGAGGCCGTCGTCATCAAACCGAGCGCCAGCAGCGCCAGTCGCTGAAGCACCTGCATGTTGTTGGTCGCTTGTTAACCTTGGTGGCCGAGGAGGCTCGATCGACACGGAGGAGATTGAGGAATGAACTCCAGTTGTTGCGGGTGGCTTGCGCCAGGACGAGAAGCGCATCTTGGGCATTAGGAGCGCGTGGAGTCCATGGACAGATAGTAGGAAGAGCAGCGATGCGATGCGATGGAGATGGATGTGGCGAGAGCGTTCCGCGGCGCTAGGAAGAGCCCGAAATACCCTCGTAACCGCCGCCAAGTGGCCATGCCTGTCACTCATCCACGCGCCGCGCACACTGCCAATCGATCCCCAGCCAGCCACTCGATACAATCGCCAGTCCACGATGAAAGAAGGCATGCTGATCATTTTGGTCTCTCTCGTGATCGATCGCATTTTGCTTACAACAACTCGCCACACCGTCCCGCGAAGAAGAGCGTTGCGCGCACGTGACGCGGATCTTCAGCTAAAAATAGCCCACAGTGCACGCTTCTTCCTTCCGCTATTATCAGATGATCAGCGGTCAGCGGGAGTCCAACATCAAGTGGCGCGGTCGCGTGGCCGAGATCGCAAGTAGCCAGGAGCGTTGCCACTGTGTGACACTCAACTTGTCGTCCCGATCGCACATGGCTACACTTCTTTTCGCTTGCTGTCCACACTCACACATACAAGAAGCAAAGGAGAACACACCATGTGGAGTGAGCAACTAACGACAACAACTCTCATATTCATTCACTCACACGCACTCGTCTGGGAATCAATCGAAACACCACGATCTAGCAACGTGGACACACCTGCAGCAAAACCATCAGACAGCTCGCTTCATACACAAGCATCAGACTCACATGACCATCACACCTTGGGGGCTGACAGCAACGGAGGCCGACGACACAGCCGTTGCTTCTCGCTCTTGTTGCTGCTTGCCCGCTATCAATAATTTCGTCTTGCAATGGGTGGTGTTAAAAAACACCGAGGAAAGAGATGTGCAGCCTCCGGCGACGAAGAGCTGGCACTGGTACATCCACGCAAACACCGACCTAGAGAGAGTTTTGTTTGAACGACCGTGGAAGAGGCCCGCAGGCAGTTCCAACTGAGCTCGCATCCGCTGCTGCTGGCTGTCGTCACGACCACCCACCCGACCTCGAACAGGCAGCTAGAGACCACGGACTGGTGGGACAGTGGGCGACGGAGAAGCAATACAACGACACGAGACGCAGAGAAAAGCCGCTTACTTCTTCTTGGCGACAGCCTTGGCAGCCTTCTTCGTCACGACCTTCTTGGCGTTCTTGGCGGTCGCCTTCTTGGAAGCGGCGGCCTTCGCAGGCTTGGCGGTCTTGGTGGCAGCGGCCTTCTTGGCAACGGCGACCTTCTTGGTTGGGGCCTTCTTGGAAGCGACCTTCTTGGTGGCGGTCGTCTTGGTCTTGGCGTCCTTCTTCGCAGCTGGCTTCTTCACGACCTTCGCGACCTTCTTGACCGTAGCGGCGGACTTGGCCGACACCTTGGCTGACTTGGTCTTCTTGGCAGCCGGCTTCTTGAGCGCTGGCGCGAGCTTGTACGAGCCCTTCACCTGCACGAGCTTGCCCGAATCGACCGCGGTGCGGAGCGACTTGTTGAAAAAGTGGCCGGCGAAGTTGGCCTTCTTGGCAGCGACGTACTTGTTGATCGCCTGGCGAGACGAGCCGTTGCGCTCCTTGAGCGTGGTGATGGCCTCAACGATCAGGTCAAAGTATGACGGGCCGGACTCACCAGCGGCGGCGCCGGCAGCCGGCTTGACAGCGGCGACCTTCTTCGGCTTTGGGGCGGCGGCGGCAGGCGCAGCGACGGCCTTCTTGGCGGCGGCCGCGGCGGCGGTCTTGGCCTGGCGCTTGGCTGGCGAGCGCTTGGTGGCGGCGTCAGCAGCCGGCTTGGCGTCCGTCGCAGGCGCGGCGGTATCGACCTTCACGGGCGTGGCGGCCGCTGGGGTCGCGGTCTTGGCTGGGCTGGTGGTGGTGGCCTTGGTTTCTTCGGCCATGGTAGCTGGCGGGGTGGTGTAGTGGAGGTGGCGGAGAGAGAGAGCTGTGGACTCGGAGCGTCTTTTTCTTGACTGTGGGCGACGAAAGGCGCGGTTTGGAGCTTGTTGCTTTTGCTTTTGCCTGCAGTTGGGCGGGAAGGACGGTGCTGCCCGGCGAAAAGTCATCCCTCCTTTTTCTTTTTTTAAATAATTTCGAGTTTTGCGCGCGAAAACCATCCCGCCAATCAGAGGCGAGAAGAGACCTATCCTGCATCATTCAGCGAATCAAAGTGTGGAAAGCAATACCCTACCCGCAGTGAAGCTAGTGAGAAACAAAACCCGCCGGCAAGCCAGTGGGAGGCGGGCGGGGCGACGCCGAGGAAAAAGCGGGCGGGGCGACGCTGCTCCACGCGCTCGCTCGCCACTTGGCGGCCGCGCGATCGGAAAGAATGACATACCGGTGGCGCCGAGCGCTTCACGAGTGCTCGCTAATCACTTTAGGCGTCGACAGACGTCCGCAGACTCTCTATGGACAGCCCTGAGCATTGGGATGGGGCGGTTAGCGATCCGCGCGGCCGCGTGGTGAGCAAACGAACCGATTCCACTTTTATGACATCGCGCTTCTCATGCAAACGACATGAACGCCAAGAAAAATCACATGAGAATACGAAAGAGAGAAGGACGTCCTTGACAACAGGAGCATGGCTATTATAGCATCAGTAGCGTCACGTACGTATTTTTCGCAGTGCGCTCATTTGCGTCCAGTCCCGTGAGTTTCCATCGAGCAGGTGACCATCCATGGGAAAGAGAGAGCGAAGGTGATGAAGCATCAGATGATGAAGACACACTTCTGACGAAAACTTGAAAGTTCTCAACAGACAGAAGGACATGACGAGCGCTGCTGACACAAAGAAGCAGTGCAGGCTCGATTCGGTTGAGATCGCTCGTGGGGATTCCTGGTGGACCTGCCTGCCTGGCCTCGGCCATGAGGCTCGCATTTCCAAATGAACATGCTCGTGTTTGCAAAAATATTTTTCACACGTGATGCGTTGGCTGTTGATGCAATGGCGATGAGCACTACGATGTGAAGCATTACTGAGTATCCATCGTAATTATCGCAGTCCACGCGAGCAAATGGGAGCGCGCGCATCGATCTCCCGTGGAGCTCATGGCGAGCCTCGTACTGGGCTCGAAGGTGATGAAGCGCTAAGAGATCCTTGAAAGCGCATTCCAGACTGCAGATGGCATGTGTAGATAAACACTGATCTACTGTTGTGCACAAGTACTCATGTGAATGCTTCGGGAGCATTTTGCGCTCGTACCTTTGATGTGAGTAAGCGGCTCATGAAGCGACCTCCACTGGACACCATTGTCCGTCAGTCACATACAAATCGCCATATGTAAATTATGCGCCATGTCAAATGGAGCCATCCCGCAAAAAGTCAAGTTAGGTTGGCAGGCAGCTGAAGAATACTAGCCATTTGAAATTTTACAATATTACGTGAATTTTCACCAAATATCCAATAAAGTACAAATTTATTTGATTAAGTATGAGGTAAATGGACACAATACTATCAATGTTGTTCATTGTGTTGACCACACCAAAACATTGTCTAGTTTGGTGTGGGCTACGCTATAAATAATTTTGAAGGAGACACCAATCAAAGCAAGGTTACTCCACTGCGTAACCTCCATCCAAAAATGATTACAACTTTTAGTAATCATTTTTGGATGCAATTTCTGGTGGTTACACTGTGGGGTACAGTTTCCATGTTTTCTGGTGCAAGTGTTTTGTGTCATTAGCCTTTTCAAAAATGACTTGGTTTTAGTATTAATTGGATTTCCGACTGTAAAAGGTAAATTCTAAATGGATCAAAACTACCATAAATAGCTCTAGTTTTATTATAAAATACTGAAATAGCACTAATCATATCCACAAACTACAAGAGCAGTAAGAGACTCGAGAGCCAAAAATGGCGCGCAGTTTGGACTGGTCAAGGGGGAAGCGAAACAACACTGCCGCGCGAAGTACTCACGCATCAGCAGCAGCACGTGTGTCGTGTGCAGCCCAAGCAGCACTAACCACTACCTATACAGAGAGAAGACGCACCCACACGCACGCAGACGCACGGCCATGGTCTCACTTGCCAAGGAGAAGCGCGCGAACGACGCGAAGACTCACGCGCTGAAGCCCAATGGCGACACGAAATTGACACATGACGCCGCTGCGGTGGTCAGTGGCAAAGACGCTGATGGAGACGTTAACATGGATATCGTGCAGGAGAGCGCGAGTGACGACGAGAACGAAGGCGGTGAAGTCAATGATTCCATGAGCGTAAGCGAGAGTGAAACGGAAAGCGCCACGTCCGATGCCGCCGCTGCATTGAAGCCCGTGGACCCCGCGCTTTATGAGAGCCTGCAGACCGGTGACTCGGTCGACGTGTTCTGCACGCAAACCCGAAAGTGGCTCCCCGCGAAGGTCGAAGGCCGTCTGGACACTGGCGTGAAGGTGCACTTTCTCGGCTGGAACAAGTCGTCGGACGAGGTGATCACGCCCGCGACGCGAACACGCATTGCCCCACGCGGCAGCAACGCCGCGGAGGCCTGGGCGGAGCACGACAAGCGCTTGGAGAAGCGCAAGCGCGGCCGCACAGTCGCAGAGGAAGCCGCTGTGAACGAGAAGAATGCGATCACGGCCGCTGACGCCGACCGGGAGATCGAGCCGACGTTCGTCTCGGGCGGCGCCACGCGCTCGGGGCGCAAAACCACCAAGCGCCTGCTGAACGACGCCGCGCCGCGGAGACCAGCGAGCATGGTGGCCAAGAAGAAGAAAGTGGACGAGCAGCCCGTGGACGTGGACGACCTCTGTGCGGCTTGTGGGCAAATCGAAGACGAGGAGCACTCGGACATGATCCTCTGCGACGGCGGGTGCCTGTCGTCGTACCACTTCTCGTGCCTTGGGCTCGAGTCCGCACCTGAAGGGGAGAAGTGGCTCTGCGAGCAGTGTCGCACGAACGAGCAAAAGTGTTTCATGTGCGGCCGCAACGGCACGATCAACGAGAAGGGTGGCGTGTTCCGCTGCGGCGCGCCCTCGTGCGGCAAGTTCTACCACCAGAGCTGCATCAACTCGAGCAATCTCTCGCGACGCTTCAAGCGCACGAAGGGGGACGGCAACGACGAGGACCTGCTCGAGTTCAACGCGCCGTTCCGGTGCCCGCGCCACGTGTGCGCGGTGTGCGAGGACGTGAAGAAAGGCTCGGACCTCATGTGCTGTATACAGTGCCCCGAGGCGTACCACCCGCACTGCATGCCGCCGAGCGCGCGGTACAACTCGGTTGGTACGCTCTGCTTCAGGCACCCGCATGAAAAGTTGCCCAAGATCCCATCGTTCTACTACAATGACACGACCATGGAGACGATCACCGTGGACTTTAACCTGCGCCTGCCGCTACTCTTTGTGCCCAAGACCGAGCCCGACGCGGCGAACAAGGACGACTGCCACCACTTCCGGCTGCTGCTCAACCTCGTCGAGGACGTGCGGCAGACGGCGCCACCATACCGCAAGCTCATGCGCAACATCTACACATTCAAGCAGCCGCCACCGACCGAGTCGCTCGAGGACTCGCCGATGTGCGTCTGCAAGGTCCAGTGCGGCGACGACTGCATCAACCGCCTGAGCTTCACCGAGTGCTTTGGCCCGGCGCCGACGCCCGGCATGAAGTTCACCAAGCTCAACAAGGAGTCCAACTGCATGCTCGGCGAAGGTTGCGGCAACCGCGCGCTTCACCAGAAGATCTACCCGAGCTTTGAGAAGTTCCACACGCAGGAGAAAGGCTGGGGCTTGCGTCTGCTGGAGCCCGTCAAGGCTGGTCAGCTGGTCATTGAGTACGTTGGTGAAGTGATCAATGAAAAGGAGAAGGAGCGGCGGCTCCAGGATCACGCGAAGAACACGCCCAAGGACAAGAACATGTATGTGATGGAGCTGAGCCACGGCGTGTACATTGACGCGCGGTTCAAAGGCAGCGTGTCGCGCTATATCAACCACTCGTGCGACCCGAACTGCCACCTGCTCAAGTGGCGCGTCAAGGGCGTGAACCGCATCGCGATCACGGCGCTCAAGGATATCCAGGCGGGCGAGGAGCTCTCGTACGACTACCAGTTCCACACGAAGCAGGCCATGGAGTGGAAGTGCCACTGCAAGTCGAAGAACTGCCGCGGCACGATGGCGCCCGAGAAGATCAACCAGAGCGGCGACGAGCCCGAGAAGAAGCTCACGAAGAAAGAGCAGCTGCAGCGCATGAAGCGTGCTGCCAAGCAGGAGAAGCTCCAGCAAAAATTCACGGCGCGGCGCCTCTCGCTCACGAGCCAGCTCTGCGGCTTTGGCGACACGGGCGGCAAGTCACTCGTGCGCACGGGGCCGGCGCCACGTGAGCTCCACTGGGCGGCACAGAATCACGTCTTCCTGGCGCGCAACGCCTCACGCGGCTTTGACTTCTTGAAACGCAAGGAGCTCAAGGACCGCAAGGTCAAGGCAGGAAACAGCTCGACGACGACGACAGTGAAAGTCAAGCAGCAGCAGGAGGAGAACGGCAGTAGCACCAACGGCTCGGACAAGAAGCGCGTGCTCTCTCCAGGAGGCAGTAGCACTGGCAGCAGCGATGCGTCGATGGAGACCACTGAGCCAAAGAGCGAGAAGCAAGAGGCTCTCAAGACGGACGAGGAGGCCGTGAAGGAATAGAAAATTGGTGCAGTGTTGAAATGATGATAACAGCAAGAGCGACTGGGAGGATCTGAAAACTACATTAACGAGAGAACAAGATTTCGAACTGAGAGAGACTCACAGAGTTGTTGTTTCTGGTTCGCTTGATTTCTGAATGAGGTCTGAAATCTTGAATCCTGGAGGCCCATGCTGGCGTACGTAAGACTCTATCTCAGTTTGAGCCACGACGGCTTCTTTCCGATCGCCTTGCCCTTGGCCGCCGCCGAAGTCTTTGGCGCCGCGTCGTCGTCGTTCGACTCGCTCTTGGCCTCTCTGGCGACTGCTGGGGCTTCTAATGCGATCGGCTTGGGGTACTCCACCTTCACGGTCGCGCTCTCGTCGCTCTCCTTGGACTCAGCAAACTCGTCAGCGACCAGGTCGTCACGCAGGTAGAAACCAGTGGATGAGGCGAACTCAGTGGGCGGCAGCAACGCGTCGACCCACGACAGGTACGCGAGCGCCGCTGGCACGAGGTTGAGCTCCGCGAGTGTCTTCTCTGGACTGAGCTTCTGCATGGGCGGCGTGACGTACAAGTAGAACTGGTGACCTGTCAACGCTACCTTGAGACTCTCCTTCACGTGGTCGATCACCGCTTGGATTGTCTCGTTCGGGTGGAACGCAGCCTGCAGCACAACTGCAGAGACAAGAAATGGATAATTACCACAGAGTGCGATTGTGTAAGCCATCCCGAGCTGCACAGTAGGGAAGCCTTGAGCTGGTAGAACGCACCTCGGTCTGGAAACTGGACGCGGATGAGTGTGGTCTGAAAGATCTTCTTCTTCTTCAATTCGTCCAGCTCGCGCATCGCTTGCGTTCGGAAATTCTACACCAGTTATAACAACATTTAGTGTCCAACGAACGTACATGAACCCCTGATATCGCGCACATTCAGCTCACCTTGGATTTCTCGAGCTCCGCGCGCTTCGCCCGCAACGTGGAGATCAGAATTCGCGAGTCGCTCGGATGCTCTTCCACCATCTCCACATCGTCAGCGCCCGAGTCAACAGCCGACAAAACTGCTGCTGGACGGCCAGGTAAGGTCACGAGCGTGTTTCGCGGCGGCTTCTCGTCTCCAAGGAGCTGCTCCTGTTTGTTCTTGAGATTGTCCACAAGCACCTCCGTCACGCTCGGACCACGAGGTTGCGCCTGCATGCGCGTGATCTGCGGCTTGTACACGTCAAAATCCGGATCGGCGGCCTTGGGGACCACAACAACCGGTCTCGTGGCGGCCTCAATGTTCAGATCGTCAGCTTCGTTGTGTAGGAGACCGAGTCCTTCCTCAAGCTGTAACTTTGTTGTGCCCCCGACTGAGTTGAGAACGAGACACTGGGTCTCCTGGTCAAGAGCAAAGCCAGTCGACACGAGGAACTCGATGCCGCCCTTGAGCTGTCCCACAGATCGCTGGAACGCAGGATTCGACACGCGGATCGAGCGCATCTTTTCGTTTTCTACAGACAAGCAAGTACGAATTGTGAGTCGCGAGTTAACTGTTCTGAACAAGGAAGCCTAAGCAAAACGAACCTGGGAATGAAAGGATGTTTGTGATGATCTTCATCAGCGTCGATATCGCTCCTTTCGCCGTCGCATCAAAGGTGTTGTCGCGGAGCAGCTGCAGCGCATCGTAGCTGCTCAGCATTTGATTTTCCGGGGGGCAATCAGCAGCCTGTTCGTGCTGAGCTGCAACTTCATGATCGGCCTCTTTCATCTCCACATCCTCGCTCGCATCGAGAACTGGAGCAATTGGCGCCGACGGCGAAGGAGCTTGTGCGACAGGCTTTGGCTCTGACGTCGCCGCAGTCGGAGGCTCTGGCGCAGCGATCGCTGGTGGAGTCGAGGTGAGACCGCTGCTAAGAGCGGCTGCAACTGGTCGTGGTGGCGGCGGCTGCTGCATAACGCTTTGCGAAGAGCGAGGCGGTGCGTCCTTGCTTTGAGACGCCTGGACGCGGAAAATCGCCGACCCGCTCACAATGCCTAGTTCTACAAGACAGTCAAGCAATAAGCATCACGAGCTTTTCGATACAATATGATCATGCTGGTATCTAGGCTTGCATTACCTTTCAGCGTGGTGCTAGTAAATGCGTCGGCGGTGATCTCACGCTGCAGAAAGCTCAGCGAGAACTGCAAATCAACCCATGTTTACCAAAACACACCCATATCGTACATTAGCAACACACGCCTCAAGTAGCCACACAACAGTATACTACGCACCTCTTGCACCGTCGGCACCAGCTTGAAGAACGCCAAGATGCTCTCGATCGTGGTGTCGCTTGTAAACGATGACTGCACGCGCTTGCCGTCCGCGAGCTGCACGCACACGCGCACCTGCTGCGCCGGAGCGTCCACCACGCCCCCCTGCAGCAGCTGCAGCTCCAGCGACGCGTTGTTCGAGATGCCTGTGAGGCGGAACGGGATCGACAGGTCCACGGGCCGTTTGCGGTGCAGCAGCTGGCACTGCAGCGTGTCTGCGAGCTTGAACTGCCCGCGCGCGTCTTCCAGGACCTGGAACTGCGCGATGTACAGAGAGAGAAGGTGAGTGAGTATACAGGAGACAGTATAGAGAGCGTTTGTGTATGTACGTACCATGGTAGTGCCGGGCGTCACGCGCACGCGCTTGGACTGGCCGTTGAACTCGATGTTCAGCGCCATTTTACTTCTCTTCGTCTTCTTCGCTTTTGATGTGAGCTCATCGATCTTGCAATGTATGCTATTTGATAATTTCTCTCACAAATCACTTGAATATGCTATTTGATAGAACTGTGAGACGAGAATGACGAATATTGTGCAAACCATTTTCATGGCACGCAGGATGCCACCACTTTCGTTTACCTTTGGTTCTTCATTCGAGGCGGGAGCTTCATGTGAACATGCACATTCATTCACTACGTCTTAGGGAAGCTTCGAATCACTGTCGTACTAGTCACTGCTGAAGAAGTTGGGACTGGTGTGAAGTGAGAGCTAAGCGATTGACCTCCTGGCAGAAGAAGCAGGCTGGTTGGCTGTCGTCTGCTGTCCACATCTTTCACTTTTTCACTCGGCCTGCGTCGCATCAAGCCCACCTACTTTCGGTAGTGGTAGCGCAGGTATGGCAGCTCAATGTCTTCGCCGTCGGCGTCCATCGCGCAGACCTCGAGGATGAGGTACTTGAGCTTGAGGTCGATCGGCTTCTTCGTCACGGTCTCCACGAGCTCCGAGATCTTCATCGCCATGCGCTCCTTCGAGCGCGACTTCTGCGAGTACATGGCGTAGAGGATCGTGACGCCGTATGAGAGCATTGAGATCTCGGCCTCGTACTCCTTCTCAAAGTACGCCAAGAACTCCTTCAGCGTGATGTCGCCCGTCGTGACCTCGAAGCGGTCCCACGCCGTCCACTTGTACTCCTCGCCACGCAGCATCGTCTTGGTCGCCTTTGGCTCGATCGGCTCGGAGAACGTGAACAACGGCAGCGCCAGGTTCACAAACCCGTTCTTGTAGTGGTCCAGCGGCTTGTCCTGGAACACCTTGAGGAACTCAAAGCACACGAGACCCGTGACGAGCGCGGTCGTGGTCGCGATCGCGGGGATGATCTTGCCGGCGATGAAGCGCGACTTGTGCATGTCGGCCTCCGGAATCTTGTACGAGCGCGCGCGGAGGTTCGACGTCGCGACGATCACTTCCATGTGCGCGTTGTCATCCTTGTCGAACTCGATCGGCTCCATGCGATAGCCAGCCAGGCTGGATACCGCAGGGAGCGCGCTCAAAATGTTCTCGGCCTGAGCATCCGGGTTGTCGAGGTGTTGCGCGTTCGAGTCCTCCTTCATCTCCGCGTCGGACGCCGCGATCTTGACACCTTCGCGTGGGACGAACTCAGGCACGTGGATTGCCGCGAGAGCCTTGATGAAGCTGTCGCGGTCGTGGTGGCCCTTGATTCCGTAGTTTTTGGCGCGACTGTTGGCCACAGCGACGACAAAGTCGAGGTGGACCGAGTCGTGCGCGTCAAAGGTGATCGCAGTCGGTGGGCGCTTTGGCCCCGACCAGAACGGCGTCCCCGTCGTGGTGACCTGGTCCAGCGGGAAGTTGTGCAGCAGCTGCTTGATCTGGTTGCTGAATAGCTCCTCAAACTTGAAGCGCGCCCACGAAATGCAGTCCTCAAACGACGCCGGACGCTGGTCCACGAGCGACTGCTTGAGGCGCTCGAGCGTCTCGATCTTCGTGTTCTGCTGGTCGTTCAGCTGCTTGATGAACTCGGGGCCAGAGAGGTACTGGTTCACGTCCGACGGTGCCTGGAAGAACTCGCCCTCAAACCAGTCACGCGCCCACTGAAGCGTGTGCTCGATCGCGTTCGGAAAGTTCTTGAGGGTGCAGATCGGGATGCTCTTCTCTGGCGGGTCGCGAGACGCGCCGTAGTTTTCCGTCTTGTGAGGCACGACAATCTGCGTGTTGCCCTTCGTGCCGAGCGTGCCGGACTCGAGCATCGGCAGGCCGTAGAACAGACAGCGCTGATCCATGTACAGACGCGCCTCAACGTTGTCCAGCGCCGTGCACACGCCCGAGAGCGACTCGAAGAAGTCGTCGTTGAACTGGTCCTCCGAGTCGCCACCGACACGCGCGACGTACGACACGACGTTCACTTCGGGGTTCATCTCCTTAATCGCGCGACCCGCGACCGTCGACTTGGCCTGCTGCACGTCCTTCGAGCGGAAGAGGAACTGGCGGTTCAGGTTGGACTTTTCGATCGTGTCCATGTCCGTGATGTGGATCACGCTGTCCTTGCCCGTGGATACGCCCATCATGGCCCAGTTCTTGAGCATCTCGCAGCCGATCGCTCCGGCGCCGACGAGGAACAGGCTCAGGTTCTGGATCTTCTCTTGCAGCGCCTTGCCAAACACCACGATCTGGCCGTCGTAGCGACTCCCCTTTGGCGCGAACTCGGCTGTGTTGTTCGAGAAAACGGCTTCAGGGAGACACTCAACCGCGTCAAAGTAGAAGAACTGCTGAATCGGTGTAAACTTGCCGCTGCACGCCTTGAGCGCCTCTTGGCCGACGATGCCGCCCAGGAACGCCGCCATGGGCGAGATCACACCAGAAGCACCTGATGCGAAAGCGCGCACCACTTTCTTGGCTTCGTCACTCTCAATGTGGTCGATCGCAAAGTGGCCCGCGCTCGAAGCCTCCTTGTTGAGACGCACAGTGATTTCGTACACCTTGTCGGCGTCCTCGAGCGAGCCTGGCGTTGGATACTTGCCCTGGTGCTGCGCACGGTACACGTCCAGCGCCTGGAACGCAAAGTGGAGCAGCTCAGGGCGGTTGAGCTTGGCGAAATCGCTGATGAGGAACTCGCCTGGGCTCGCAAGTGCGTCTGACAGACTCTTGAACTTGATAGCCAGCGGTTGCTTCACCTGCGTGACGTACCCACCGGTAGACGGCGTGCCGTTCGCAAAGCGCTTCGTGTCCTCGTCGTCGAGCGGGTCCAGCGTGAACGTAAATGGGCCCGTGATAGTGACCTTGCGCGCCTCGCACTCGTTCAGGAACGGGAAGCCCTTGATCTCACGGAACGTCACAAAGTCGCCTGTCTCGAGCTGGTGACGCGTGTCGTCGCTCACGGTCACAAGTGGTGGTGTTGAGTTGGAGATCGACGCCACCATGCAGTTCACGGGCTGCTCACCATCGCGGTCGGAAACGAGGAATTCGTCACCAAAGTCGCAAAACACCGAGCCAAACACGCCGCGCGCCTCGGTCGAGACGAACGCAATCGAGCGCGCGTGGCAGATCGTGTTGATGCGCTTTGCTTCACTCAGCGTCGAGTTGACAAGCACCACAGTCTAATGCACACACATACAAACATCTAATTAGCCCAGGCGCCTTCGAATTGCACGCTCCCATTTATAATCTACACAAAAATGACATACCCGGAACTGCGTCAAGAGCGCCTCCGTGATCTCACCAGAGTGGTGATGCACGTGAACGTACGGGTTGAGCTCCGCGAGCTTCGTGGTTGACACCTTGGCGCGCGGCTGGCCAATGTCCTTCTCGGTCAAGTAGAACTGCGACGAGAGATCCAAGTACGACGCGGGCGTGTCGTCGTGCAACGTGACACTCTTGACGCCCGCCAGGATGATGTTCTTCGCAATCTCCACACCGAGGCCGTTGAGGCCAATGATAAGCACGTTCGCAGCGCCCATGCGCATCTGGGCCTCATGGCCCATCACGTAGAGCTGGCGGCTGTAGAGCCCTTCATCGATCTTCCCCGACTGGTCGACGTCCATCGCGGTGTCTGTGACATTCACCAAATTGCGCACACCATCAGCGGTCTCATTCACATCTCCGGCGGTCACGGCTTTCGCGCTCATAGTGACTGACTGCGTATCGTGTGAGGTTCAATAGATGCGCGTGTGAGTGGGGAAAGTGTTCGCTCCTTTAGCACACAGGCGCCGCTCGATGCACAACAACAATAAAGAAGGAGACCAGCAGCAGCAACTAACCTTGTTGATGGATTTGCTTGCTAGCGTCGAGGCAGTTGTTCTTGTCGACGATGAAGAGTAAAAGATACTGGGCGAGCGAGCAGCTACGTGGCGTTACGATCTACCAGCAAGCGCCAGCGCAGATCATCCACACAAATTCGGTTAGTGACCGCACGACAAGTAGCAAACTCAGATGCTCTGAAGAGGGCTGCAGATGCCCTTGCAGCTACAGTGCGTCGTCGTGCACAGCGGCAGTAGCGACAGGAGCTCGTAGGACGTACCGCTTCCTTCAGTTGCTTTTCCTGCAAATTCGAGATTGTTGTTGCCGCGATCAAGATTGCTGCGTAAAAACAATATTTCAGCCAATCACACGTGGATTCGTATGGCGGGTTCATTTTGAAGTGTAACTCCTCAAATTGTCGAAACCTACTTTAAAAGGGTACTTAATTGCACATTCATTTATACTTAGATTTGTATAGTTGATTATGAAAAATAGCATATGTTTGAAAGGGTATTCGATTACACAGGACTTACGACCCACCAAACGAATTGGAGCAACACGTTTGAAGCGAAGATTGGCAAAAATGGCGTCGCTGCTGCTGACACAGCTGACGACCAAGGCGGCGCTGGACGACGCGATCCGCCTCACGAAGGACCAGGTGGTGGTGCTGCGCTTCGGTCGCGCCGCGGACATCGTCTGCATGCAACAGGATGATATCGTACGCCTCTTGTCATTGACCTCATTGCAATGTCGTGTACAGCACGCCTGACGAAATCTTGCCACTTGTCATGTGTCTACCACTTGTGGACGCCACCACACAGCTCGCCAAGTGTGAACGCGAGCTCTCGCGCATGGCACGCATCTTCCTCGTGGAGGCGGAGCTTGTGCCGATCTACTGCCAGTACTTCGACATCTCGCTCATCCCCGCCACGATCTTCTTCTTCAACGGCCAGCACATGAAGGTCGACTACGGCACGCCCGACCACACCAAGTTCATCGGCGCCTTCCGGATAAAACAGGACCTGATCGACCTTGTCGAGGTGCGTGTGTGCCATTGCATCTATAGTACATTGACGTGACAATGTGAATGACTAATAGCAGCACGCTCGTATGGCTGCACAACACAGGTGATCTATCGCGGCGCCAAGCACGGGAAGCAGATCGTCAATTGTCCGATCGAGCGCTCGCGCATCCCGCAGTACGCCCTCATCTACAAGGATATTTAAATAACAACTGGCGTTGAAGGTAACGGTTTTCTATCTACGCGCTCTTCTTGGTACTCGACATGGCTGGTCGGTTGCGGAAGAGCTCCTGCACTGCGCGGCTCTTCTTCTCGTACGACTTCCTCGCATATTCGATTCGGTTGGCCGCGGTGTCTGCTGCTAATGCTTCTACTGATGATCCAGAGCGTGCTCGCGGACGCGACGAAGAAGAACTCCCACTCCGAGCACTGGTAGAGCTCTGTGAATCGTCTACAAGCTGATTGTCTGTAGTCCGAGTCGCGGGAAGCCTCGCTGAGGAGCTCAATGGCTTAACAGCGTACTGAAGGAGCTTGTTCTACAGATGGTAAATGACACGGTCAACGTTCGCTGATCCATGCGTTGAGGTGCCATTTGACAGTATGCAATGTACCGTACCTTGGTCTCTTGGTCGTGCGGGTTCAGCTGCAGAGCCCGCTGGTAGTCTGCGCACGCGGCCTCGTGCTTCTCGAGATACCTCGCCGCGTCGCCCTTGCGCACGTGGTACTCCGCAACAGTCGCGTCCTGCATGATCGCGTTGCAGAACTCCAGCTCTGCCTTCTCGAACTGTGCGCGGTTGAAGAGCTCGATGCCAAACTGGTAGTGGATCACGGCCACGCGGGCCTGGATGTCACTATTGTCTGGGAGCATCTCGAGCGCGTGGTGGTAGTCGGCGAGCGCCTATGAGAGACAAGAGACGGCCGTTAGCTTAGCTAGCATAGGTACAAAGCAACTACTGTCAGAAATCGTACGTACCGCCTGGAAGTTGTTGAGCCCTCGGTACGCGTCACCTCGATTGACAAACTGGCTGGGGCTCTCGTGCTTTTCGTGGAAGAGCTCAGCGAGCTCGCTCTCGCCTCGGATCGCCTGGTTGAACGCGTTGAGCGCCAGCTGGAAGGACTTGCTGCGCAGGAACCTCAGTGCGATGTCCGTGAGGATCAGGTTGCGCTGCGTCGCGATATCGTGGTACTCCTTCGACCTGTCGATTACCGGAAGAGCTACAATCGGCGACTTAGGAGCACTGGAGCCGTTCTCTCCTGACCGGCTCAGCGTCAGCTTTCGCCTGTCCTTCTGCGCCTGCACCTCCATCTTGCGCCTATGCAGACTCAGCGCCTTCTCGACATCCTTGAGCGCGACGTGGTACTCGCCCAGCTCTCTGTACGCCGAGGCCCTCAGCAAATAGGACCGCGTCTCGTCGGGTGAGACCTCGGTCGCCTTGTTAAGGCACTTGATCACGTCGGAGAACTCGCGCAGTATCGCGTGCCTGCAGGCCTGATCGTAGAACGCCTGACTCTCCTTCAGCAGGCGCTGTTCGTGCTCGATGACCTCGGGGTGGTCCGGTTGGAGCTTGGCCGCGCGCAGGATGTCGCTGTTGGCCTTTTCGAGCATGTGCAGGCGCCAGTGGAGCTTGGCGCGCAGCACAAAGTACTCGGCATCGCGTGAATTGAGGCAGATGCAGTGGTCCACATCCTTGAGCGCCTTGTCAAAGCAGGCGGCTTGGATGTGCGCGAGAGCGCGGTGTAGCCAGTAGATCTCCTCCTGGCCGTTCAGCTGGATGGCCTCGCTCAGGTACGCAATGGCGATCGACGGCAGCGTCTCGTGCAGCAGCAGCGAGTAGCCGTGCACGTTGAGCAGCGCCGCGAATTCGTCCTTGATGCGCTGCGGTGGGTTTGCGTCGATCGAGAAGAGCTTCCGGTAGCTCGCGAGCGCGGACTTGAGGTCACAGAGCTCCCAGAACACCTGAGCACGCTTGGCGTAGAGCATCGCGTTGGTTGGCCGCAGGAAGATCGCCTTGTCGAGACACGCGAGCGCCGCGTCATAGTGCTGCTCGGCGATATGGCCGTCCGCCTCTTCTTCGTGGGTGTGTGCGACTTCTTCTGGTGTCAAGTCCATGGCATTCGTTGACGTACTGCTAGTGGTAGAGCCATAGTGACTGCGACTCACTGCTATGCCATTAGCGGCCAGAGCGCTGCGCCCATCTTCCATGCTTTGCTTTGAGCTTGAAGCGACGCGATGGGTTGAATCGTGAAAGGTCGCGCGGTCGTATTCAGACAGTCTGTCATTTGCCAAATAGACACAAGAGAGATAAAGAACGATGGGCAACGTGAAGCCCGTGGTGAAGACGTCGACGATGGAGCAGGAGCTGCAGGACGAGGTCATCGCCGTGGCGCAGCACGCGATGGACACGGAGGTGGACGAGCAGCAGATCGCGGCCAAGGTCAAGACGCACTTTGAGCAAAAGTACCACGGCATGCTCTGGCACTGCTGCGTCGGACGAAACGTCGCGTGCTACGTCACGCACGAGCAGTCCAAGTTCCTCTACTTCTACATCGGCCAGATGGCCGTCGTGCTCTTTGCCACCGCCTAAGCCATGCATGCGCTCAGCCTCAGTCAGCCATGAAGAGCCCAGTCATGTACGTCCCAAGCACCACCAGCGCACGCCCATATCTTCATATCCAGACGCCTCCTGATGAAAAGATCTCGTTAATAAGCGAGACCCAATGCTGCTGGTAGTGGCGCTATTAATACATCGTGTGCGTGCGTCTGTCGATCTATCAATAGATTGTTCCATGCTGAATGCCATACCGTTCCCCACCATGGCCAGCAGCATCACCATTCTCCAGCAGCAACGCTCAGCGACATCCGATGCCTTCATCGCCGTAGATTAACAGCTTAAGCGCCACGTGCGCGAGCGAGCGCGTCTCGTCGCGTAAGAAATATGAAGAGCAACAACACTCCGAACGAGCTCACAGCGGTCGCGCCGTCCAAGCTCGTACGGCGCCGCTCGCACAACGTCGTGTACAGCTCGCCGTTGCCGCTCATCTCACTACCTCCCGATGATCAGTGGGAGGAATTCGACACACCCACGCGCACGGGCTTCCAGTACGCACTGCCGCACGTGGAGCTCTCGAGCGAGGAGTACGAGGACACGTCGTCGCCGTCCTTTGGCTCGCTCTCCGGGGGCGGTGGTGGGAGGAAGCGTGAGTGGGCAACACCGACGCCCGACCACGAACGCCCCAAGATCTGCCGCCTACTGAGCGAGTACATGGCGCACAACGAAATCTTCCAAACGCAGCGCCACGGCTTCGGCATCGACACGCGGCTCGTGTACAAGCGCAACAAGGAGACCGACACTGTTGCACCAGGAGCGCCAGTAGATGGCAGCGAAGACCTGAGCTTCAGTGCCTTTTTCGAGAGCGGGAACCTCGACCGCGTCTACCGAGTGAACGGCCGCCACTATGCGTCCAGCAATGAGCTGCTGGGCGCGGCGTCGCACGGGACGTCGTCGACCAACTCGCAGCCACCCTTCGCGTTCTTCGTCAAGGCCGACATGGAGTACGACCTCTACTGCGACACGGACATCAACACGCACGGCCACATCCAGTGGTACTTCTTCCGCACAATGCTGCTCGTCAATGATGCAGCATGGCGACAGCAGCAGGTCACCAGCCTCCGCGTGCGCTTCAACATCCGCAACATGCTCAAGAAGGCGAGCTTGTACAACAACGGGATGCTGCCCACGGTGTATGTGGACGGCCCTGCGGCGAGCAGGCGCGGGTGGCACCACGCGGGCACGAACGTCTGCTACTTCAAGAACGCCGCCACATACCGTAGCAGGAAGACAGGCAAAGTGCAGAACTACTACACGCTCTCCTTCGTATACGAGTTCCAGCTCCCGAGTGGAGCTCTTGACGACGGCAGTAGCACGGACTCCAGTAGCAACTTAGTCGTGTACTTTGCGCACTGCTACCCGTACACGTACACCAAGCTCCAGCGGTTCCTGCTCTCGTTGCAGCGTGACCCGGACCGCAATGCCCATCTCAAGCGCCGCATCCTCTGCAAGACGATCGCTGGGAACAACTGCGACCTGCTCACGATCACGGACTTCAGCCAGGAGGACTCGCAGGACCAGCCGTACGCCACGAAGCGCACGGGCATCTTTTTGACTGCACGCGTGCATCCGGGCGAGAGCAACAGCAGTTTTGTCATGCACGGGATCCTCGATTTCCTCACGGGCAACTCGCTCGAGGCGCGATACCTGCGCCACAACTTTGTTTTCAAGGTTGTGCCGATGCTCAACCCGGACGGGGTCATCCACGGGAACTATCGCTGCTCGCTCGCGGGCATGGACCTGAATCGGCGCTGGATGCACCCGTCCGCAGAGCTGCACCCGACGATCCTAGCGACCAAGAACGCGATCCTGTCCATGAAGACCACGCGCCCCATCAGCTTGTACTGCGACATCCATGGCCACAGCCGCAAGCGTAACATGTTCCTCTACGGCTGTCGGCCCTTTGAGCCCACGTGTCGGACGGAGACTGCGAGGCTACGCTTGTTCCCGCATTTGCTGGGGACGACGAGCAACTCGCAGTGTGGAGGATTCTACAGTTTCTCAGACTGCACGTTCTCAGTCAGTGGCTCGAAGAAAGGCACGGGCCGCGTCGTGGTCTGGAAGGAGGCCGAGGTGCTCCACAGTTTCACGCTTGAGGTGTCGTTCTACGGCGTTGGCACCAACAAGAAGCAGCAGAGTGACTTGCTCGGAGGTACTGGTAGTAGTGCTGCGAGCCTTGGGAGCTTCAGACACTTCACGCCGTTCGACTTGCGCATGGCGGGCACGAAATTCTGCCACGCGATGCTGCCGTTCTCCCAGGTGATCAACTTGGATCGAGCGGCTGCAGACGCAGCGCTAGTGGCAGAAGCAACTGAGTCTTCACGTCAGGAATCGACTTCAGCGTCCAGCCACACGCTCTCAGAAAGCTCAGAGACTGAGAGCTCGAGGGTCTCTGTCTCAATGAGCTTGCCTCCGCTCGCTCCCGCGTTCAGCCCTCGCTTGGTGGACAACAAGCTCCGCCTAACTCCATTGCAGCAGGTGCTCACGCCAGTCAGTAGTCGAGGCGACAATGTCGATGAGCTGGTTCAGAACGCGCTAGCACACTCGCCGCCACCAAAGCAGACGGCTCACTTGACGATCCCACAGTTCCTGCCGCAAATTCCCGATCTCCAGAGCGCTTCAGCACTAGCATCATCACCAGCAGGTGCAGCATTCAGCTCCCCATCGGAATTCGACCAGCTCTTCGCAGACGACAGCATGACGGCGCTGCTCTCGTTGTTAGACCCGGAAGACCTGTTGAAAGAGATTGAGGCGACTCTCCCCGACGACGTTCTCGCAGAGTGCGCCGATGAAGATGGCTCCGTCGGCTCGGAATCTGATCCATCGGGCGACAACATGGAGGACGAAGAGCTCCGAAGTGCAGACTCCTGGCGGAACATCCTGGCTGCGTCGATCGAGGAGAAAGTCGCGGAGCCGGTGCCGAAGTTTCCAAGAAAGCGTCCACTGCGACTCATGAGGCATCAGTCCGCGCCGGGACTGTACGTTAGTTAATTAGCTGGCTGTTGTGACCTGCTTTCCGAAGTCCGTGGTGTTGTGTGCTTACCTTCTCATGTTGTTGTCTGCAGCCACCTATCCCTCAATCTGAAGCCTACACCTGAACCTGTGGTCATGCCAGCACGAATAGAACAGAAGACCGAGCCGCTACCGAGCACGCATACGAACGTGAAGACCACCGCGCCACTCGCGCCGTTAAGGATGCCATCAAAGCTCGGGCCCTCCAAGCACGCGCTCTCGTTGAATTTGCTACGGGATCGAAATCGAGACATCGCATCAATTCACTTGCGTGCAGTGCAGCGGCGCTCCAAGTCACGACGAGAGATTCAGCAAACGATCTATGAAGCCCAGTAGGAGCTATTCGCGCATTTCGCGGTAGTGCTCACAGGTAAGAAACACGCTCAAGATGTACCATTCCCAAGCCACGTGCCATTTCTATTCACCTGTCTCCGTCAATAGCTCATCAGATGCAATGCATGCACCACTCAAAATGCAACAGAAGGTTTGCGCGAGGCGAAAACAAGCTTTACACTGCATTAATGTGCTCCTGCACATCGTCATCCTGAATGAAGATGCTGGGCGGGCGCTGACGTCGTCGCAATGGGGAGGTCGGTAGATCCGGTAGCACATTCGCCTTGGCGTCTTCGTGATGCGCATTCCTGCTGCTTTTGTTGTTCTCACCAAGCAACTCGTGGGAGCTGTTGACGCTGCTGGTGCTGTCCATGCGCTCGACTCGCTGCTGATGAGCTGCAGCAGATTGCTTCCGGTGGTGCTCGGCGTTCGTGGGCGAGCGTTGCACGCGCGGCAAGTTGGTCCACACGACTTCGTCGACCTTCCGGATGAGCTGAAACTCGCCGACCTTCTTGATCTTGAAGACCATGACGGCGGTGACGTAGATGAAGATCACGTTAATCCACACGAGCATCGCGCTGCCAACCGCGATCTCGTAGAACACGAGGCGCTGCTCCTCACCGATGACGTCGTCGGCCACAAAGTACTGTCCGATGATGACGTAGGAGAAGCAGATGCCGCTGTTCACCGTTGGCGGGAGCAACGCAGCGGCGATCGCAGTGCCGACCACGGACGAGATGTTGGCGTTCGACTCGGCAAGCGCGACGCCCGTGCCTGACAGCGCCGCGACAACCGCTCCGAATAGCAGCTGAATGGCCTGACCGCGAGAGCGCATCTCGTTCGTGGGCCAGTTCAATGCAGCAGCGTACGGGCTCAGCAGCGCGCCGATAATCATGCCCAGCAGCAGCGTTACCGTCTGTGATGTGAGGTTGGCAGCACGCAAAGCGTTAGTCTTCATTCTCGAAGTCAAGGGAGACGAAGGTGACGTTACCAGAGCAAAGATCTCGTTGAGAAAGCCGTTGATGAAGAGACTTCGATCGCGGATGGAATACCCGAAAGCGCAGCCGAGAATGGGGCCCTAACGAGTCGATGAAGAGCAATACAAAATACAAACGTGAAACCAGCAGTACGCAGAGCTGATGAGATCCATTGAGCTGCGAACGCACCATCAGCGGTGACAGAAGCATGGAGGCGACTACGTACGTCTACGGAATCAGACAGACAACGGTAGGGCTCGTTAGTCAACAGATAATCACAGGAAGAAGACAGGGAAAGGTAACAGAAGCAAGCAGCGTACGCTCGAGTCGCCAGCAAGACCGATGCCTGCGATCGCCCTATCGTAACCAATATCAGCAGTCACACAGCAGCGCCATCATAGTCAGTTCGTAACACTAAGCAGCAAGCACTCCATACTACGATCTTCAGCGACTGCGTTCGTACGAGGAGATGAGCAGCATGCCGACCGAGTCTCTCGAAAGCGTCGAGTTGGCCTCAATGTGCGCGTACATCTCGGCCACGGGGACAGCTGTGCCGACGTCTGTAGATCGCTCGAGGATGCGCCCCACGCGGCGCTTCTTTTTCTTTGTCTTGCTGCGCTTGCTGATTGTCGTGCCGGGCGTGAGCGACATGACGTCGCAGAAGCCGAACTGCACGCCCACGCCCATGCTCTGCAGCTTGTTCAAGATCGCCTGCATCTCCTCGTCCTCCACGCGGAACGTCACGATGGACGACGTGCGCGCCTCCACGCTCGTCACGTTGTCCAGCTTGAGCTCGTCCTGCAGCGTCGACACCACCTACACCGAATGACCGAGACATTGTGTGCTGCTTGTCAGCTTGTGTCTCTCCGTCGCTGCGTATCATCGCATGAATGTCAGGAGCGACACCAGTTCATACACGGCGGTTCTACGCACCTTGCCATGCTGCTCGTTGGGGATCGTGAGCTGGAAGAGCTTCATCACGTCCAGTTTTGCGTTGGGAAGTTCAGGTGGCTGTTGCAAAATAACACGGCTGAATAATAATGTGGCAGATTGGTGCCACATTATGTTGCGCAAAACCACGGAATGTAGCTGATCTCAAAACCAGTGTTGCATCCCTTCACTACTGATCTTCGTCTTCCTCCTGATCCTCTTCGGCTTCGTCACCTTCGTCCGATTCTTCTTCTTCCTCCTCCTCCTCTTCATCATCCGCATCACTACCATCGCGCTCTTCGTCCACGTCGTCCTCACAGTCCTCATTTTGCGATCTCTCAACATTGTCGACCTCCGTCGACAATCCCCCTTCAGCTCCCTGCTCAGCTACTTCAGCTCCTGGGTCCTCTTGGGGCTCTTCGTCAGCCACGGCCACTTGCTCCTCCACGTAGCTCAGATATTCCTCAACGCCATATAAACTCGCCTCGACACTTTTCGCATTCGCCATCGTCATCAGAGTCAGCGGCCGGCCGCGCACGTGGCCAAAGACGTACCCACTGAGCGAATACCAGTCCTTCGTAACGCCATCCTGCACCTGAAAGTGGTTCTCACTGCGGAACACGTTGATCCACTCGTCCGCTCCGTTGTCATCATTAGACACGAGAAACTGGTCGCTGGGCTCCGAATACGCCTTGAAGACCCCACTTCGCCAGCACAAGTAGCGCGGATCGTATCGCTGGTGCCGCAACATCAGGAACGTCGTCGCGCGTAGCGTGCGCAGCGAAGGCTCAAACATCGTGACCATGCACCAGCAGTAGCCGTTGAAGAGCTGAATACGGAGCCCCTCCGTGTAGAAGCAGAGCCACTCGTGGTCGCCGTCGTCGTACTCGACGCGGTGCTTGTTCTTCACGCGGTTGTATTTGGTGATAACCCCATTGAACCACTGCTGCTCGAGCGGCCAGTACACGCGGCAGTGCATACCCAGCATCACCTTCTCGAATGCATTCTCGTTCGGCCGCACGTACTGACGTCGCTTGCGCGACGGCGAGAACCAGAACTGGTCGCCGAACTCGTCCTGGAAGTCGCGCCAGTCATCGTCGCTCTCGGGATCCGAGGCTGAGTCGCGATCAATCAGCGTACGCGTTTTCTTCAGCAGTTCTTCTTGCTTCCTCGTGGCCACATCGCCCTCTTCGAGCATGTGCGTCTGCATCTGCCGCAACATCCTCTCAAAGTCGATGCGCTTCGCGGTCGGGATCTGCGAGCGTCGCCAGGCGCGTTGGATGCGCTTGGCTGCATGCACGCGCGTGTGGAACTGCACACGCGCTCCCTGGGCCACGCGACGCCCAAAGTATCCTCTCACGCCAGCGTTAATGCGACTTGCAGCGTTGGATTTGCGCAGCTCGCGCTCGCGCATCTCGCGCTGGTATCGAGCGATTTGCCGTCGCGCGTGGTGTCCTCGCCATCGGCTCTGGATCTTCATCGCATGCCTCACAAGCTCACGCACCTTGGCATGTTGTTGCTCGAGTGCAGCTTGGAGCGCGCGGTAGGCTTTGCGAGCTGCTCGCGATCGGAAGAGCCGCTGGAGTGCAATCGCGGCGTTCTTGCGCTCGAGGCGCCGCTGCTGGTTGATCGCTATGAGGTCGTCGAGGCGAGAGCGGTGGAAGCGAGCGCGGTACGCTCGCTGTAGGCGCAGCACCGCGGTGTGCTTTTTCAGCAGCTCTTGCTCTTTCCGGTACCGCTCGATCGTCTTGAATACGACGTGGTAGTGCTTCCGGGTCCAGTGGCTCCGGTACACGGCTTGCATGCGTACAGCAAACTTGGACCAGTACTGGATGCGCTGCTCTTCAATACTCGCTCGCTCGAGAGCTGCTCGACAGAGCACCCCACGAGCCAGCGCCTGGATCTTCACAATACTGGTGTTCACAAGCTTTGTGCGCTTGACCCGTCGACTGAGCTCATGGTTAAGCCGCCAGCGCACGTAGCTCTTGCGGATGATCTTACACGCGGGCGTCTCAATCATCGTGACGCGCCAAGACGCCGCGATCTTCCGGGCCACGTGGCCGCGGAACACCGCCTGGATGCGCAGCGCGGCCGAGTTGTAGATCGTCTTTTGCTGGATCGAGAACTTGAGCTTCAGGCCGTCCTGCTTTGGCTCGAGGCCTCGGTACTGCTGGGCCTTTTGGACGAACGGCAGGTGCTCAGCGAGCGTCGCGATGCCATTGTCCGTGATCTCTTGGCAGCCGTTGAGATTGAGCACCTGCAGCGAGAGGCAGCTGGTGACCACCGCCGCGAGGATGTCTTCGCGCATCTTGAGACAACCTTCGAGGTTGAGCGACTGAAGCACGGGCGTTCCTTTAACCATCGCATGCAGCCCAGTGGACGAGAGATGGAAACAGCCGCAGAGGTTCAGGCTCCGCAGCTGCCGACAGAATTCGCCGATGTGGAAGAGCGCGCCGTCAGTCAGCTGCATGCACTTGCGCACACTGAGCACTCGCAGGCTCTTGCAGCCCTGGACGAGTCGCAGGATGCCATTATTCGAGATCTTCTCGAGGCCTTCCAGGTTGACGAACTGGAGCGAGAGGCAGCCGACCCCGAGCGCCGCGAGGCCTCGATCCGAAATGCCCTTTGTGTACGAGATGTCAAGCGAGAGCAGCTTGCGACACTGCGTGAGCGAGCCCTGCGGCCCAAGCGTCCCGCTGATCCACCCGAGCGCGTCGTCGTTCAGCGCCGGGCAGTTGCACAGGTTGAGCGTCGTCAGGTGCGCGTTGCAACAGGAGATGAACTCATGGATGCACTCGCTCTTGAGCTGCAGACACCAGGAAAAGTCCAGCATGTCGAGTTGATCAATGCCCGTGGCCATGACCTTGAGAATGTCGATCGACATGACGGATTTTGAGTAGTCGAGACTCCGAATCGCTGGCCCCACGGCATGGATGAACGACCGGATCCCCACCTAGGTAGCTCAGAAATTGTCGAAGTTAGCAGATATTTGGTGGCTCTCAAGCTCCTTGAGTGGCCGCAACAACCGCAAAACGGTGCTTACCGGTGTGAACTTTTCGCATCCCGACAGGATGAGCGTCGCGTAGTACGCGCACTGTCGAAGCTGCGGGTTCTCGTGCTTCGATCTCTCGATCCGCTTCAAATTCGCTCTCAGCTGACTCGCAAGTTCGTTCAGCAGCGCGTCGTTCAGCTCATTCGCGTACACTCGTAGATCGAGCGTCTCGGGGTCCTTCTGAGCGTTCAAAATGCCGGTGGCGCGCGCGCTGAGCGCGATCGACGCCTCCTGAAGCGCGATTCTCCGCGCCAGCGCGTCACTCTCATCCGATTGGAAATTGTTCCCGCGAGCTGCTGGAATCACCGCCGCGTGATCCTTCTTCTTGAGCTTGCCGCCATTGTCCAGTGAGCTGTAGCGCTGGTGCTTCCGGTCGCTCATCGGCTCGCATGTTGATTCTTGCTCAGTCTGCTGGCAGTGGCTCGTCTATCTATTCGCACACACACAAGAGTCGTGTCGTTTCACAACACCCACGCTTGCCGATCAGTTACAACAGCAGGCAGTCACCACATTCCCACACCGACAGACAAGCAGTCAGGCAACTAACTATTAACGATAGAGAAGAAAGCCAGGGATGAAGCGTCGCCATGTAGAAAAAAATGTCAATCGAGAAATCGCGAGCGACGTCTCTCTCTCACTCGCTTTGCTCGGGTTGATTGTGGAATTACTGGGCGAGCTTCGCGAGCGACGCGATGGCATAAATCTTAATCTCCGAGCCGCCGTCCACCTTCACGATGCCGTCCGAGCCGTCCGTGCCGATCAGCGAGCCCGTCTTCCCGGCCTCGTCGCCCGACAAGATGATGACCGAGTCCTGCTTCTCGGGCACCACCGGCTGTACATCGTCGAGCGACACGTTGACCACGCGGCCGTCCACGTCCAGCGAGCACGAGTTACCGCTCACGCTCACGATCACGCCCACGCTGCCACGATACTCGCCCTCGACGACCTCCACCTCCACGCCCTTCATCTTCCACGTCACCTCGCCACTCGAGTACGAGCCGCCGTACTCGTCGGCGTCGTGATGGTATGCTGGCGTCATGGGCACACCCGAGCCGCCCATCATACCTGGCGTCGCCGCTGGGGTCACGGCTGAGTTCATGCGCCCCATGCCCGTCATTGGCGTCGCAAGACCAAAGGCGCCTGGTGTCATCGGGTTGTGGTGGTAGCCAGGCGTGTTGAGACCTGGCGTGACCGGGTTCAGACCCGGAGTCATCGACGACAGACCGGGAGTCGTGGGGTTGAAGCCCGGCGTCATCGGCTCCATGCCTGAGTGGTGGTGGTCGTGTCCACCAAGGCCAGGAGTCGCAGCAGACAGGTGATGTGCCGGTGTCGTGGGGTTCAAACCTGGAGTCGTCGGGTTCAAGCCTGGGGTCGTTGGGTTGTGCGACATCATGTACGCTGGCGTGCGCGGCTGGAGTCCTGGTGTCGTTGGGTTCAGACCTGGAGTCGTCGGGTTCGCCGCTGGCGTGACTGGCATCATGCTATCTCTAGTAGGCGATCGTGGAGCCATTGGCGTCGCTGGGTTCACAAACGACCGGTTGCCTCCCATGTGGTCTCCCGAAGGGGCCACTGGGTCCAAAGGAGTGCCAAAGCTTGTCGCATGGGTGATGTCTTTCTCCTGGTTCAGCTGCGTCTCCAGAAGCGCGTCGTCATTCGCAACATTCCACGCATCGCCTGCGCGAGACGAGGACTGCGGCGTGCCGAGTCCACGATGCAGCGGCGTCGCCATCGGAGTCATGGCGCTGCCGTGAAGCGGCGTCTGGGACGGCAGCGGCGTCATGCCGTTCATTGGCGTGCCCGTGTAGCGCGGCTTATCCTGGATCATGCCCTCTCTCGTGCCCGCGAGCGTCACGTGCAGTCGGTCGACGTCCACGACCTTGGCCTTGCAGTGAATCTCCACCTTGACCTTCTGGTCGCTCTCGTCCACGACAATGCCGATATAGCCCTTCCACATGCCCTTCTTGATCTTCACCGTCTTGCCAATGATCTCTGACTCGCGCTGCGCACCAGGACGGCCACGTGGCTGCATGCCACCGTCCATGCGCGCCACGGTCGAGTTCTGGATCATGTCGGAGCGCGCCTTGCTTCCCGAGAGCACCACTTGGCGTGCGCGAGCGACAAAGATGCCGGCGTTCGTGGTCATGCGATTGTTGTGCAAGAACAGGTATGTGCGGTAAATGTGCTTGACTGTGCCAGCGTGGCCGGCGTGCACGCCCTCGACCACGTTCACCATCTCGCCGACGCTCACGTGGTTGTGCTTCTTGTCGAGCGCAGCCGTTGCCCGAGATGAGACCATCTTGCGCTGAATCTCCTGGTCGGAAATGTCACGAGCCTGGCCGTTCTGACACAGCACGGAGAAGCCGTCGCGGCCAACGTGGGTCACCACGCCGACGTCGCCGTGCGCAAGCTGTAAATACGCACACACGAAGAGATAAATTCACTTAGCTTCCTCCCAACACCATTAACGCAAGATATAATCGATGCAACGCACCGCCACAAGATCGTAGAGCTCTTTTCCCTTGAACGAGTCCAGACCATGGGACACCTCGGCGGATTCCTGGAGGTCGCGAACGCGCACTTGGATTTCCTTCGCCATGCTGTCGACCAGCACGATCGCGACAGGCGAGCCGTCCGTCTCGTCCACGGCCACGACCGTGCCCGTCTCGCCCGAGTAGATGCCCGACACAACCTTGATGTGGTCGCCGACCTTGACGTACTTCATGAGCTGCTTGAGCTGGAAGTCCAGGATCGTGTCCTTGATCTCTTCGTGCAGCGGCATCACGCGCACAGTGTCGTTTGACGTGTTCGTACTCAGCACGACGCCCATGAGGTTGATCAGGTCGCCCTCAATCACGCGCACCGTGTCGCCCTTTGTAAGGTCGACCTTGTTCTTCCAGTCGTCGGCCTCCACCGACGTCATGAGATCGTCGTTGCCGTCGCCGCTGCCGACCGATGTGAACTTGTTGATCTCGTCAAGCGTCGGGTTCACGTCCTCCATCTGGAGCATCGTTGCGATGTTCACCTCCTTGATGAGGAAGCCGTCCTTGTAAAAGTCGTTCTCGAACGAGTCGAGCATCTCACCAGTGGAAGGGTGGCGGCGACGCACCACGTCGAGCCCTTGCGACATGTTTGTACTAAAGAGCTTCTGTGGAGGGCGCTGGCCCTTCTTGTACTTGGGCTGCTCGCCACCGGCCAGCACGATCGGGTCGAGGCGCGGGATCATCTTCACCACCGCCTGTGAAAAGAATTACGAAGCTTAACGGTTAGTACAGCAGCTTATTGTTTAAAGCAAGACATGCTACAGCAATTGCAGCTTACCCGAGCGCCGTTGTCCAGGATCTCCAGTACTTTACATAGGTCACCTTTGTACAAACCAGCACGCTTCATTCTCGTCCAGGCGCCGACCGTGAGAGGCTTGCGCATCTTCTGAACGTGCAGCACCGACGTCATTTCGTGGATCGGCACTAGCTTCATCGTGTACTGCTGCACGTCACGAAGCCCATTGAGCGCATCCTTCGCGTGTGGCTCGCGCTCTGCCTCGACATAAATGAAGCCCTTCGAGTTTGAGGCGACAACAGACTTGATGTTCAGCGGCTCGCCGCGGCGCGCAAACTCCAGGAACTTGTTCATCATCGCGATCACGAGGTGCTGCTCACGACCAGGCTACAATTTGTGTTCGATTGTTCCATCAACGCAGATAAGAAGTACAGAATATGAGCCTTCTTAACAGCCAACGAATAAAAGCTCATCAAGATGCCAAGCTTACCTTGCACTTGAACACCCACATGCGCGGATCCTGGATCGACGGCAGGAGCGACTGCTGCGCGACCTCACTCTGCATCATGTCGCCGCCTTCATCGTCTTCGTCATACTGCTTGCGGCTTTGGTGGTGGCGCTTCTTGATCTGGTTCACGATCTCCTCCGCGCTCTCCGTGTCGTCGTACTGCGAGCGATCCTGCGGCTCGTAGCGGTACTGGTGGTGCGCGGACTCGACTTCCTCGGCGAGCGCGCGCTCGGAGCGGTAGAAGTCACCGTCGTCATCGTCTTCTTCCTCCTCCTCGTCTTCATCCACGTCGGCCTCCTCCTCGATGAACTTGTTCACGGGCTTGCGGCGCTTCTTGGGCTTGGGCTTCGTGTCGCTCGCGCCCTTGCGCTTCTTCACGGGCGTCTGCTCCACCTCGTCCTCCGACACGTCGTCCTCCTCCTCGGGGATGTCATCCTCGGACACGTCGTCGTCCTCCGACAGGTTGCGGTCGTCTTCGCTCGAGGACATGCTGCTGGCGGCGCTGGATCTCTGCTGCTTGCTGGTGGCGCTTTTGAGCTCTTCGCTGTTGGGGAAACCGCACAGCGCTACTTTTTGCTTGGTGTCCCCCTCGCTCTTGGCAAAACGAACTGTGCCGGCGCAAATGGTTCAGTGTGCCATTTGTGTACCGCATTCTACCTGTACACCCTCCACCCTAATTAGTCGTAGCATGACTAATACCGGTGTACGGGCAGGTGGTTTGGAATATTTTTTAGAAATCGTCTATTACATGTCGAAGAAATGAAATCGAGTTCTTCAAATGGTGACAGTTGGAAAGAGT